>WSYH01000285.1:166416-240422 GCA_036426205.1 Ascaphus truei | reverse complement strand
CACACACATGATGCTGGCCCCTGTGGTAATGAAGGAGTTAAACTCCAGCCAATACTCCCTCAATCTAATTACTTTCTAACTCTATTTAATAACTTGTGTGTAGTGCCGTCTGGTGATATACTCTGTGCTGTGTGTGTAGTGCAGTCTGGTGATATACTCTGTGCTGTGTGTGTAGTGAGGTCTGGTGATATACTCTGTGCTGTGTGTGTAGTGCCGTCTGGTGATATACTCTGTGTAACGCTGTACTCACCACATACAAGGCGGGACCCCGGTACTGAGGTGGGAATGGGTACAAACGCCACGGGGGCACGTCTGGAGTGTGGAGTGTGGAGTGTGGATGGTCAGGCAGCCGGGTCAGGATTGGAGAGAGTAGAATGGTCAGGTACTTGCGAGGTCTGAGGTAGGAGCCAGTAGAGTGGTCAGTGTCCGTTTAGCCGTGGTCAGGGGTTGGAGCGTAGAGGTCCGTAAGCCAGAAAAAAGAAAAAGTGCTGGAAAAAGCACTTAAATATAATGCATAAAATATGTGTATACAGTACTCAATGTGATAAATAATATTAATCTAATACAAGAGCACAAAGAAGCTCACATGTATGTGAGGTAGGCAGCCTGATAACACGGACTGAACAGAGTCAGGAAACATACAAGGAAAACAAATACAGACCGGCGCCTTGGAAAATAAAGTCCAACAAATATCCACATACACTGGCAAGAGCTATGCTCCTTGTGGGACAGTCCTGTTCATCCGGATCAACCTTGTAACTTCGTGGAAGGCATCCGAGATATATGGAATAAAGCACAAAGATATTACAGTGTATACTGCTGTAAACACAGGACAAGCTAACATATAACACTAATGAACAACACTGACTGACAAAAGACTGCACACAAACAACATTTAACATACAAACACGAGGCTGTAAACACAATTTAAACTAATTTATTAAAATATACAATGGACACAAAATATCCATAAAAAGAAGGTTCTCCCTTTGAAGGCGATCTGGTGGTTAAAATCAGAATCCTACTTATAACCGGGCAAGTTAAAGCTCGCGTGGTGTGTCCAAATCTTTATCAAGGCAGCTCCTATTCTCCCCCAACAGCACAGGCGTCTGCAGCTCCTGTGGCCATGCTGTTTGTGTGTTCTGTGAAGGCTCACGCTGGGGGGAGGGGCTGCTCCTGGATGCTGGATACACAAGGACTTCAGCTGCTGTACAAACACTTCCTCTGGTAACCGTGACCTCCAGATCGCCTTCAACAGAGAACCTTCTTCTTTTTAAGGATATTTTGTGTCCATTTTATATATATATTTTTTTCCCAAACGTTTTTATTAGGCATATTTAGATTTACATATGTAACGGTACGACCCCCACCCAATCTCATATTGGCCCCTGTGGGTGTAATCTGCCCCCAGTTACATGTCTGTGTGTTGTGGTGCACCTGCTGGCAACAGGACTTCTGAGTCTCCCGCTTGTTGGTAATGGGGATTTTCACCATGACAGGCGCCTGAGGTAGTGTGCTGAGTCCTACTCACATTTGGTACAGCGCCTCCACCCCACCCAGATCCCCACGATAGCAGGGAGGAGTTTCTGGAAGGCAACTCCTTGGTGCACCTTCTCCCTGAGTAACTCCACTCACAGGCAAGAAGGGTCTTTTCATGGGCATCTTTATTAGCATGTCGTGTGGCAGACTGCCCATCACAGCGGCCGACACTTAGCCGCACTTCTTGTAGCTGCACTCCATTTGGAAGGTTCCTCCTGACTCTTTAATCAAGTTGTCTTTGCACCTCTCCCCTAAGGGAGACCACCAGCTGTGCCAGAGCCCTGGACATAGTGTGTAGTCAGATTGTCACTTTGCCACTCTGACAGACAGACTTGAACTGCTGCAGACACTTCACTTGACACAGAATGAACACACAGGATCAACAACTAACTTTTGGAGGTGAGGTGTAATATATATAGGTTCCAGAAAGACCCACCTCTGTGTCACTAACAGTGGACACAGAGCATGCTGTCATTTCCTTTGCTACTATCTTACACATCACAGGGGTTGAGGGCAAACCTCCATGATGACTACTGCCAACCCTGCCCTTTTTAACAGGAGTTACTGCTCAGTAAGAGAGAGATCTGTACACCAATTTTACACATGGCTACACATACATTGTATTACATTACATATACGGCCTAATACAATACTATTTGTCCTTGTTCAGGTAGTAGACGGGTCGGGGTGTGATCCCTGGGGGATGACCCTAGGACCACAACATGGTCCGGGGGCCTGGATAGGAAGAAAAAGAGTAAGAGGGGAAAGAGAAGTGTGGGGGTGGGGAGGGGAAGGGGGATCCATTTTATATTTTAATAAATTAGTTTAAATTGTGTTTACAGCCTTGTGTTTGTATGTTAAATGTTGTTTGTTGCTGGCTTTTGTCAGTCAGTGTTTTTCATTAGTGTTATATGTTAGTTTGTCCTATATTTACAGCAGTATACACTATCTAATATCTTTGTGCTTTATTCCATATATTTTGGATGCTTTCCATGAAGTTACAAGGTTGATCCGGATGAACAGGACTGTCCCACAAGGAGCATAGCTGTTGTCAGTGTATATGGATATTTGGTAGAGGTCCGTAAGCCGTGGTCAGCATTGGAGAGATGCGGAAGGTCAGAGGTAAGCCTGGGTCGGTAAGCCAGAAGTGCGGATTCCAAAGTATAAGTCGGGTCGGTACACAGAAGATCAATCTGAAAAAAGGAGCTAGGAGACAAGGCAAGGCAGGACAAGGAACCAGGAAGTGGGAGAACAGGGTAACTGGAACTATGCTCAGCCAAAGTGCAAGGGGCACAGCTGAGCATATAAGGGAGAGCATGACCAATGAGAGAGGGAGTGGAGGCGCGGCCTCGGCGGAGGCAAGGATAGGAGGAGAGACGCAGGAGACAGGTGGGCATGATTGAGAAAGTTGACCAATAGCTTGGGAGCGGTGCAGATGCGTCACGTGTGCGCGCTGCTGATGTGCGCCGCAAGCAGGGGGCGGAGCCAGACTCAGATGTCCAGAAAGTTCCTGCGTGTGACCGAGCGCTGTAAGGACAGTGGAGTTGCGCGAGATGTCAGGTAAGGAGGGAATGCGCCACGGGGGACACGCTCCCTGATTGCTTACAGTACCCCCCCTTTGAGGAGCGGTCTCAGGACGACACCAATATGGCTTGAGAGGGTACTTTGCGTGAAACCGCTTAATCAGGTTGAAAGCATGTATTTGATGATGAGGTAACCAAGATCTTTCTTCTGGACCAAATCCCTTGCAATGCACCAAATACTGCACCACTCCTCTAGAAATTCTTGAATCAATAATAGATTGTACCTCGTATTCTTCTTGTCCTTGCACGACAACTGAAGCAGGAGTAGAAGAGAAGTCTGGGAAGAGAGAACTTTGAAAAACAGGTTTCAGAAGGAAGATATGAAAGACGGATGATATCTCATAGAAGAGGGAAGCTGAAGGCGGTATGTAACCAGATTAATCTTCTCCAGGACGGTGTATGGATCAGAGATTATGTTCGAGGGCACTCCATGGATGCGAAAAATTTCCTTGGTGAAAATATCTGCCAGGGTGGCCATGTTGGGAAAGCTTTTTAAAGGAATGAAATGAGATAGTTTAGCGAAACGGTCGACTACAACGAGAATAGTATTCATCCGTTTGCAGGGAGGTAATTCAACAATAAAATCCATGGACGTTATTATGCCGTGAGTGACAGTGGTGCTAGATGATGGATATGCAGTAAGGGGGCTACGGTGTAACAAAATGTTCATTTCCCTGAAGAAAAGTTAACCCTATAACAGTCAAATAACACAACAAAAAATTGGGTGTAAAAACAGTATGTGTACAGTTAAGTACTTGAGCTATTAGTCCTTGGGTAAAACCGTGATACTTCGGATTTGTAGTATTTTCAGTGTGGGTGTATTGAGGTAAAAAAAAAAAGTATAATGTGGTACAAATGGCCATTAGATCCCCAATCCTATTACATAATATGTCTTGTAGATGTATACAACAAAAGACAAACAAGCCCAAAGCTACATCCAATATGACAAAAATACACAGTGAAGTACCTATATATGTCTTGAAAAAGGGTCATTAAGTTAAACACTTAGGCCAAAGCATTTTAAGCCTGCGAGCCACATCAAGGCATGACCAAATTCGCAGGTCCTAACACTAACTGATTACAATTCTAATTTACCTCTATAATTAGAGGAAGAATGATCTGCATTGGATCTGTCCCAACCAGCTGCATGAAAAAAACCTGCTTACTTGTAAAATAAAAAAAAAATCCCCCTTCCTGATTGGGCTAATGCGATCTGGCGCGCTGCCAGGCTCTATGTGAGCCTGCGTGAAGCTTGTCCCTCCTCCTGGATTATAACAAGGACATGCCTCTTCCCACATGCCTCCCTTCCCTGCCCCCCATACTCAGAGGGCATACTGTGACTTGGGGCGCATACCGTGTCTGTGTACCTCTGTCCGGTGTGCAGGTTATAGATGAACTAAACACGGACATGTTCAATTCTTACAAGATGCTGATGTTGCAGGGACTAATTGCCGCTCGCGAGCACATGGACAAAGTGGTCCAGATTGTGGAGATCATGCAGGAAGGTAGGAAGGGGCAGCGGGGGCAGGAAGATAGGAAGGTAGCCGCGGGGGCAGGAAAGAAGCATGGTATGAAGGAGCAGTGCAGCTGCTTGAGCTTCTCCTGCTGTCAGTTCCACGTGGCCAGATATAAAATGACTTTCCTTTCATTCTAATCGCCTCGTGAAACTATATACACACATTATTGTGTGGTCATTTTTGGGGTGTCTTAGAGCTTGCTGGGTATCTGTGTGTTTATGTCTTGTAGATGCAATAAGTGAGAGCACTCTGCCAAGTAACATCTTCTCCAACCATTGTGACTTGTCCTTTTCTAAATCAGTGTTTAAAGAAAATGTCCAGCTGTACAGGCACGTGAGCCGGACAGAGACTTTATTTCTAGAAGGCTCAACAGGACAGGTTTATGTGAGCCAGCATAGTATTCGGGAAGCGGTGTCTGTAATACTTCAAAATAACGTAGATGTAGAGGGAAATGAATGAGCCCTCGTTCTTGAAAGTTGGCTGGAGGCCGGCATAATTCAAATCATTTATTTGGGCATAACAGCCAAATAATTAAAAACACAGCTGAATCCTCTGACGCGTTTCCTGCCCTTAAGGCGCTTTATCAAAGAGTGATCTAGTTCGAAATACAACGCTATTAGTAGCCTCCTCCCCGCAAAACAGGTGCACCGCATACCGCCCCCAATCAACCCAAACCAATGGTAACCAAATCCCCCCAGGTAAGTAAGAGCCAATGAGGATACACCAGTCTGCACGAAGGAGGTACCATAGACGCACCACATTGAAAAACATAAAATGTATAATCTATTACAACAAACCCAATAGCTAACAGTCTATAGATACTCTAAAGACACTTATATATTGACTGTCACTTTCCTCCTAAGGCCGCGCTATGACACGTGACGTCACACGTAGCTGTCGCTGCTAGCGAAAATTGTATTTCGCTTTTCGGCGACGGCAAGGGCGACCGGACCATTGATTGTTTCAGGGGCTGTCATGTGACGCGACAGCCCCTGAAAAATCAAATATTCCCGGCTGCAGAAATTCGCGTCACCACGTTGCTTTGACGCGACGGCGCCAATGCGTTTGGTTTTGGGGGATGTCGCGTCGCCGGCACTAGAAGCACGGCCTAAGAGTTCGTACCCAGAAATTATTATTTTATTTATTTATAAAATATTTTACCAGGAAGTAATACAGTGAGAGTTACCTCTCGTTTTCAAGTATGTCCTGGGCACAGAGTAAGACAAATAATACATGGTTACAAATACAGTTACATAAATGAACAGGGTATACATTATATACAAGACATTGTGTGCACAGTTAAAGAAAATATATATTATGGGCGTATGAAACAGTTACAGACCAGATTAAAATGTGGGACAGCCTTAGATTTGAAAGAACTTAAACTGGTGGTGGATGTGAGAGTCTCTGGTAGGTTGTTCCAGTTTTGGGGTGCACGGTAGGAGAAGGAGGAGCGGCCGGATACTTTGTTGAGCCTTGGGACCATGAACAGTCTTTTGGAGATCTCAGGTGATAAGTGCTGCATGTGGTAGGGGTGAGGAGCTTGTTCAGATAGCTGGGTAGCTTGCCCATAAAGAATTTAGTGGCAAGACAGGAAAGGTGAACTTTGCGCCTAGACTCTAGTGATGACCAATCTAGTTCTTTGAGCATATCGCAGTGATGTGTGTTGTAGTTGCATTGGAGAACAAAACGACAAATTGAATTGTAGAGGGTGTCAAGTTTGCTAAGGTGGGTTTGAGGTGCCGAGCCATATACGATGTCTCCATATTCAATAATTGGCATTAGCATCTGCTGTGCGATACGCTTTCTGACCAGGAGACTTAGGGAGGATTTGTTCCTGTAAAGTACCCCTAGTTTGGCATAGGTCTTGGTTGTCAGGGTATCAATGTGCAGTCCGAATGTTAAGTGGGAGTCAAACCATAAGCCCAGGTATTTGAAACTAGTGACAGGGGTTAGGGTGGTGTTAGCGCTGGTTCTAATCAGGAGCTCAGTCTCTGGAAGCTTTAAAAATTTAGTCTTGGTCCCAAATACCATTGTTACAGTCTTGTCAGTGTTTAAAAACAGTTTGCGCACAGCAGATGCTAATGCCAATTATTGAATATGGAGACATGTATATGGCTCGGCACCTCAAACCCACCTTAGCAAAATTGACAACCTCTACACAATTCAATTTGTCGTTTTGTTTCTCCAATGCAACTACAACACACATCACTGCGAAATGCTCAAAGACCAGATTGGTCATCACAGAGTCTAGGCGCAAAGTTCACCTTTCCTGTCTGCTTTAAATCTTCATGAACAAGTACCCAGCTATCTGAACAAAGCTCTCACCCTACCACTTGCAGCATATCATCGAGACCGACTCCAAAGAGACTGTTCATTGGTCCCAAGGCTCAACAAAGTATCCGGCCGTTCCTCCTTCTCTTACCGTGCACCCCAAAACTGGAACAAACTACCAGAGTCTCTACATCCAACAGTTAGTTCTTTCAAATCTAAGGCTGTCCACATTTTAATCATGTCTGTAACTGTTTCATACGCCCATAATACAATATCCTTAACTGTGCAAGCAATGTTTGTATATAAGTTACTAGCTGTATACCCGGTTGAACCATTGAAATTTTCCCGGCTTCCCCCCTCTCTCCGCTCCCTCCTTCTATTTTTTCTTTCGTACCTCTCTCTCTCGCACATGGCCTCTCTCCCCCTTCCCCTTTCTCCGAGTGGCCCCCCGTGAATGCTGGTGCCCTCCCCCCCGTTCACAGCCGGTCCTTGCCCCCTTCAACCTCCGTTCCCCCCTCTGACATTCCAATTCCACCCCTCGGCTCACATGACAGCCCCTGAAACCATCAATGGCCGGTCGCCCTTGCCGTCGCCGAAAAGCGAAATACAATTTTCGCTAGCAGTGACAGCTACGTGTGACGTCACGTGTCATAGCGCGGCCTTAGGAGGAAAGTGACAGTCAATCTATAAGTGTCTTTAGAGTATCTATAGACTGTTAGCTATTGGGTTTGTGTGTAAATAGATTATACTTTAGTTTTCAATGTGGTGCGTCTATGGTTACCTCCTTCGTGCAGACTGGTGTATCCTCATTGGCTACTTATACCTGGGGGGATTTGGTTACCATTGTTTGGGTTGATTGGGGGGGTATGCGCGTGCACCTGTTTTGCGGAGGAGGCTACTAATAGCGTTGTATTTCGAACTAGATCACTCTTTGATAAAGCGCCTTAAGGGCAGGAAACGCGTCAGAGGATTCAGCTGTGTTTTAATTATTTGGCGTGATGCGCAAATAAATGATTGAATTATGCCGGCCTCCAGCCAACTTTCAGCCAGCAGGGCTCATTCATTCCCTCTAACTCACGTATTTTGAAGTATTACAGACACCGCTTCCCGAATACTATGCTGGCTCACATAAACCTGGTCCGTGAGCCTCTAGAATAAAGTCTCTGTCCGGCCTCACGTGCCTGTACAGCTGGACATTTTTTTTTAAACACTGATTTAGAAAAGGACAAGTCACAATGGTTGGAGAAGATGTTACTGGCAGAGTGCTTCATTATTGCATCTACAAGACATAAAACACACAGATACCCAGCAAGCTCTAAGACACCCCAAAAATGACCACACAATAATGTGTGTATATAGTTTCACGTGGCGATTAGAATGAAAGGAAAGTCATTTTTATCTGGCCACGTGGAACTGACAGGGAGAGCTCAAGCAGCTGCACTGCTCCTTCATACCATGCTTTTTCCTGCCCCCGCGGCTATTCTCTCCTGCCCCCGCTGCCCTCTACCTCCGCATGATCTCCACAATCTGGACCACTTTGTCCATGTGCTCGCGAGCGGCAGTAGTCCCTGCAGACATCAGATCTTGTAATAATTGAACATGTCCGTGTTAGTTCCCATAACCTGCACACCGGACAGAGGTACACAGGGGACACGGTATGCGCCCAAGTCACAGTATGCCCTTGAGTATGGGGGGCAGGAAGGGAGGCATGTGGGAAGAGCATGTCCTTGTTATAATCCAGGGGAGGGACAGCTTCACGCAGGCTCACATGAGCCTGGCAGCGGCCAGATCGCCTTAGCCAATCAGGAAGGGGGATTGTTTTTTATTTTCAAGTAAGCGGTTTTTTTCATGCAGCTGGTTGGGACAGATCCAATGCAGATCATTCTTCCTCAATTATAGAGGTAAATTAGAATAGTAATAGTTATGTTAGGACCTGCGAATTTGGGTCAGCCTTGATGTGGCTCGCAGGCTTTAAAAAGCTTTGGCCTAAGGTTTAATTAATGAACCCTTTTTCAAGACATATATGGTACTTCAATGTGGATTTTTGTCATATGGATGTAGCTTTGGGCTGTGTTGTCTTTTGTTGTATACATCTACAAGACATATTATGTAATAGGATTGGGGATCTAATGGCCATTTGTACCATATACTTTTTTTTTTTAACCTCAATACACCCACATGAAAATACTAAAATCCGAAGTATTACGGTTTTACCCAAGGAATAATAGCTCAAGTACTAACTGTACACATACTGTTTTTACACCCAATTTTTTGTTGTGTTATTTGACTGTTATAGGGTTAATTTTCTTCAGGGAAATGAACATTTTGTACACACGTAGCCCCCTACTGCATATCCATCATCTAGCACCACTGGCACTCACGGCATAATAACGTCATGGATTTTATTGTTGAATTACCTCCCTGCAAGGATGAATACTATTCTCGTTGTAGTGACCGTTTCGCAAACTATATCATTTCATCCTTTAAAAAGCCTTCCCAACATGGCCACCCTGGAGATATTTTCACCAAGGAAATTTTTCGCATCCATGGAGTGCCCTCGAACATAATCTTGACCATACACCGTCCTGGAGAAGATTATCTGGTTACATACCGCCTTCAGCTTCCCTCTTCTATGAGATATCATCGTCTTTCATATCTTCCTTCTGAAAACTGTTTTTCAAAGTTCTCTCTTCCAGACTTCCTCTTCTACTCCTGCTTCAGTTGTCGTGCAAGACAAGAAGAATACGAGGTACAATCTATATTGATTCAAGAATTTCTAGGAGGAGTGGTGCAGTATTTGGTGAATGCAAGGGATTTGGTCCAGAAGAAAGATCTTGGTACCTCATCATCAAAACATGCTTTCAACCTGATTAAGCGTTTCACGCAAAGTACCCTCTAAGCCATATTGGTGTGTCCTGAGACCGCTCCTCAAAGGGGGGGGGGGTACTGTAAGAATCAGGAGCGTTGTCCCCGTGGCGCATTCCCTCCTTACCTGACATCTGCGGCAACTCCACTGTCCTACAGCGCTCGGGTCACACGCAGAACTTTCTGGACATCTGAGTCTGGCTCCGCCCCCTGCTTGCGGCGCACATCAGCAGCGCGCACACGTGACGCATCTGCACCCGCTCCAAGCTATTGGTCAAACTTTCTCAATCAGCCCACCTGTCTCCTGCGCTCTCTCTCCTCCTATCCTTGCCTCCGCGAGGCCGCGGCCTCCACTCCCTCTCTCATTGGTCATGCTACTCCCTTATATGCTCAGCTGTGCCCTTGCACTTTGGCTGAGCATAGTTCCAGTTCCCTGTTCTCCACTTCCGGTTCCTTGTCCTGCCTTGCCTTGTCTCCTAGCTCCTTTTTCAGATTGATCTTCTGTGTACGACCCGACTTATACTTGGATCCGCAACTCTGGCTACGACCCAGGCTTACCTCTGACCTTCCGCATCTCTCCAATGCTGACCACGGCTTACGGACCTCTCCAAATATCCATATACAATGACAACGATATGCCCTTGTGGGACAGTCCTGTTCATCCGATCAAACTTGTAACTTCAGGAAAGCATCACATAATATATGGAAATAAAGCAACAAGATATTAGATGTGTATAGCTCTGGTAAAAATATAGGAAACAAATCCTAACATTAACACTAATGAAAAACACTGAGGACAAAAGCCGCAACAAACAACATGTACATACAAAACACAAGGCTGTAAAACAATTAAACTATTATTAAAATATTAAAGGGATCCCCTCCCCCCCACACTATCCTTTCCCCTCGTTACTCTTTTTCTTCCTATCCAGCCCCGGACCATGTGTGGTCCTAGGGTCATCCCCCAGGGATCACCCCGAACCCGTTCTCACTACCTGCAAAAGGACAAATTATTGTATAGGCCGTTATATGTAGGAATACAATGTATGTGTAAGCCATAGTGTTAAAAATTGGTTGTAAGATCTCTCTCTTAACTGAGCCAGTAGTAACTCCTGGTAAAAAGGGCCAGGGGGCAGAGTAGTTCATTGCATGGAGGTATGCCCTCAAACCCTGTGATGTGTAACGATTAGTAGCAAAGGAAATGCCGCATGTCGTGTATCCACATGTTAGTGACACAAGGTGGGTATTTCTGGAACATATATATTACACCTCACCTCCAAAGTAGTTAGTTGTTGATCCGTGTGTTCATTTCTGTGTCAAGTGATAGGTCTGCAGCAGTTCAAGTCTGTCTGTCAGAGTGGGCAAAGTGACAATCTGCCAAACACATCTATTTGTCCATGGGTCTGGCAACAGCTGGTGGTTCCATTAGGGGCGGAGAGGTGCAAGAAACTTGTTAAAGAGTCAGGAGGAACCTTCCAAATGGGTGCAGCTACAAGAAGTGCGGAGCTAAGTGTCGGCGCTGTGATGGGCAGTCTCGCACGAAAATGCTAATAAAGATGCCCATGAAAAAGACCCTTCTTGCCTGGAGTGGAGTTTATCAGGGGAGAAGGTTGCACAAGGAGTGCCTTCAGAAACTCCTCCCTGCATCGTGAGGGATCGGGTGGGGTGGAGGGCGCTGCTATCAAATGTGCGTAGGGAATAGAACAACCTCAGGCGCCTGTCATGGTGAAAATCCCCCATTACAAAAGCGGGAGCAGGACTCAGAGTCCTGTTGCCAGCAGTGCCACAAAAACACACAGAAGGTAACTGGGGGAGAGGAATTAACCACACAGGGGCCAATAGAGATTGGGTGGGGTACGTTACCGTACATATGTAAATCTAAAATAAGCCTAATAAAAAACGTTTTTGGGAATTTTTTCATATAAAATGGACACAAAATATCCTTAAAAAGAGAACGGTTCTCTGTGAAGGCGATCTGGAGGTACGGTTAACCAGAGAAGTGTTTGTTTTACAGCACGACGAAGTCCTGTGTATCAGCATCCAGGAAGCAGCCCCTCCCCCCAGGTGAGCCTAACAGAACACAACAAAACGCATGCCACAGGAGCTTGCAGAAGCCTGTGTGTTGGGGGAGATAGGAGCTGGCCTTGATAAAGATTTGGACACCACGCACGCGAGCTTTAAGCTTGCTCGGTTATTAAGTAGGATTCTGATTTTAAACACCAGATGCCTCAAAGGGGCGAACCTTCTTTTTATGGATATTTTGTGTCATTGTATATTTAATAAATTAGTTTAAAGTGTGGTTACAGCTCGTGTTGTATGTTAAATGTTGTTTGTGGCAGTTTTTGTCAGTCAGTGTTATTCAATAGTGTTATATGGTAGCTTGTCCTGTGTTTACAGCTAGATACACGTTGAAATCTTGCTTTATTCCAATATATCTGGATGACCTTCCACGCAAGTTAAAGGTTGATCCGGAGGAACAGGGAGCGTCCCACCAGGAGAGAGCTATTGCCAGGTATGTGCGATTATTGTTGGACTTTATTTCCAAGCGACGGTCTGTATTTGTTGCCTTGGTATGTTTCCTGACTCTGTTATCCGTTGTTATCAGGCTGCCTACCTCACATACATGTGAGCTTTTGGTGGCTGTATTAGATTAATATTATTATCACATTGAGTTGTATACACATTTTTATGGCATTATATTTGAAGTGCTTTTCCAGACTTTTTTCTTTTCTGCTACGGACTCTACGCTCCCAACCCTGACCAGGCCTAAACGGAACCTGACCACTCTACGGCTCACTACCCAGACCTCGCAGTACCTGACCATTCTACTCTCCCAATCCTGACCCTGGCTGCCTGACATCACATCCACAATCACCACTCCATGACAGTGGCCTGCGTTTGTACCCATTACACCTCAGTACACGGGGGGTACCCGCATTGTATGTGGGAGTACGAGTCGTTACACAGCGATATCACCAGGACGGCGCACTACACACACAGCACAGAGTATATCACAGAACCTCACTAACACACACAGCACAGAGTATATCCACGACTGCACTCCCACACGACACACAGAGATATCACCCGACTGGCATACACACACACCACAACACACACACACACACACACACAACCACACCACACACACACAACAACAAACACACACACAACAACACAGCACAGAGTATCACACGCGACGGCACTACACACACAGCACAGGTATATCACCAGACGTCACGACACCACAAGACAGAGTTATCACACACCTCACTACACCCACAGCACAGAGTGTATCACCAGACGCACACCACACAGCACAGAGTCATATCACCAGACCTACTACACACACGGCACAGGTATATCACCAGACCTCACTACCCACACTAGGGCACAGAGTATATCCACCAGACGTCACATACAACACACGGGCAAAGAGTGATATCACCAGACGTCACTAACCACACACGGCACAGAGATCCGACCTCACTCACACAGACGAGACTATACGAGTATCACACACGGGCACAGAGTATATCACTCAGACGTTCCACTACACACCGGCACGGTATATCACCAGAAGCACTACACACACAGCACAGATATATCACCAGACGTCCACTAACCCACACGCACAGAGTAGATCAACAGGATCAGTAAACTACAGCACACAGCATATCAAAGACTAAAACCCAAATTAGAATAATCCAGACCATACTACCAACAGGTATATCACAGCCTCACTACACACACAGTAACAGAGATATCAACCGACGTACTTACACACACAGCACAGAGTATATACCAGACCTCACTTACACACACCAGCCACAGAGTTATTCACCAGACGTCACTACAAACAAGCAGGTAATCACCAGACCTCACCTACCACACACAGCATAGCTATATTCACCAGACCGTTCACTAACACACACAGCACAGAGTATATCACAGGACCTCACTACACACACAGGTATAATCACCCAGACCTCACTACACACACAGCACAGAGTTATCACCAGACGTCAACTACACACACCGCAAAGAGTATATCACAGACCATCACTACACACACACAGCACGGTAGAGTATATCACCCAGAACGTCACTAACACCAGCACAGAGTATATCACCAGACCTCACATACACACACAGCATAGACGTATATATCACCAGAACGTCACTACCACACACCAGCACAAGAGTATAACCAGACGTCACTACACACACAGCACCAGAGTATATCACCAGACGTCACTACACCAACGGGGCACAGAGTCTATCACCAGACGTCACTTACACCACGGCACAAGAGTATATCACACAGACAGCACTATATACCGGTGGGGGATGGTGGGCAGTGAGATTGTCACTATGTTTCACCAGCCCACAGCCAGCACACGTGCAGCTTCTACACCAGGGGGCGCTCACCGCACCGTGTGGCGAGCCCCAGGGGGTCCATGTTCCATATGAGTCCAAGGGAGGGAGCTAGTTATAGGGCATCTGGCCGCTCCTCTTCCCTCTTCTATGTTCTCTTGCTGCAGCGGAGTCTGGTTGTGTGAGATTTGAATTCGGCAGGAAACATGACCCTGAGCACAGACTGTCCCACATTCCCGAGGGGGGAATCCAGTCACTCCCACAGGGAAGGACTGAGAGAATCACCGGGCCCTCCCCCCACCCATCCATAGGAGGTACTACCACCAGTGAGGAGGGGATACGTGAACATTAGGCACTGAGGGGGACACACTGAGGAATCTGGCTCTTGCAGCCTCTAAGTACCCTTTCCTGTGTCCCCCACATTGCCCACCCCTGCTGAACAGAGATCTGCAGCCATGTATTGGGTAAGTGCTTTCCTACCTCCTCCCGTCCTCCCTTGTGTGGAAACCTGTGACATTACCAGTGCTGCTCTGAGTTCCTACACACAGGAGCGCTGAGAGGCTGAGCCTTGTAGTGAGGGGGAGGAGCCTCTGGCACTGGGGGTTACATCGTCTCATACACAGGGGACTGGAGATAATGGGGGTTATTTTACAGGGGCATTAACATTCAGGAATCAGTGAGGATAAGATTGGAAAGTTATTAAAATAGAGTTAGAAAGTAATATAGATTGAGGGCAGTATTGGCTGGACGTTTAACTCATCCTTACCACAGGGGCCATCATCAGTGTGTGTTATGGTATAGCTTCTCGGTGTGGGAGTGACATGTAAAAGAGGAAGTGTCTTCAGAGCCGAAGCAGAATTTTTAAATAAGCTAATCCGAAACGCCACAATAAACAATATACTGGAAGTTTAGACTATGTAAGCATAAGGTGCCGCTTTAGTTGAGGGCACTGACAGGACGGCACGTTGCGGCAAAAAAATGCATTGTGTGGTGCGGTGTGTGTGGGGTGTGTGATATATATATATATATATGCAAAATACAACTGTATGTATCACTGCATGTCTATAGGCAGGTCTGAACCCGCACTTCCCCATTATCACCCAGCATACAGCACTTCCACATGCAAGCAAGGGATTCTGGGAATGACATGCAAATGAGCACAAGGTCACTTTTTGACCTCAAAAAACCATTTTTATTTAATATAATAATTATATATATAAATATATATATATATATATATATATATTGCAGACAAGAAGAAAGAAAAGAGCCCTAATAAAAGCACTCAAGTATGCCCTCACAATAAAACCATTGTTTATTAGAAAATGTCCCCAGAACAAAAGTAAAATGAGAAGCACAAAAATTAACACACGAGGATCACCCTGATAGTGCAAAATTGATTAAACTCTAATCAAGGGAGTCACCCGAAGGGACAAAATCAACAGATCTAAATAGACAAATGATCTGACAGGTACCTCCGACAGGTGGGATAATACAAAGCTATCAAAAGGACACAACTAAGTGGTCTAGCATAAGGGGGCTCATACAGTGCGTAGCAAATGCTAATGTTCCCTAATTCAGGGACAAGATATCGAAACAGTGGAAAATAGCAAATGCACAGTGACATGCAATGAATAATCACAGAGGAAAAGCCCCCTTGTCTTGATATAGCAATAAATAGTACTTCGCATTATGTCAGGACTCAGCAAGGTTGAGAGGATCAAGGAGCAGAGCATCAAGCAGAGTGTAGGTCCCAAGGGTGAGGAGACAAAAACAGGGGATCCTGCAAACTGTAAGATCGCCGAAGAGGGAAGAAGAGACTTCAGTGATCTCGAAAGCTCGCACAAAATTAAAGGCTTTCGTTAGCACAGAAAGGGGCGGAATCTATTTATTTTTGAGTAATTGAGACTCCTGGTACCTAGGAGAGTAACTACGATCGATACATAGAGTATGATTAGAGGAATGAGTAATGAATACGCTATAGATAGCGCGTATATATGATAGAATAATAAGTACACAACACACACACAACCACACACCCAGCTACACACAACACACCACAAACACACACACCAACAGCAACCACACAACATAAGACTAGACAACAGACAGACATACAGACACATACATACACACCGACACAACTACACACAAACACACACATACCGACATGACACACATAAACACAACAGACACAACTTACATACAGTACAATGACATTACACAGATAGAACATATATCAGTTTATTAGTGTTCGACAAATCCCCCAAAAAATCTTACTCGCAACTAGTCCCGCCCCAACACCACGCTGTTAAATAAAAATAAAATAATAAAATACATTGATATAATCCTAGTCAGAATACGCTTTCTGACCAGGAGACTTAGGGAGGATTTGTTCCTGTAAAGTACCCCTAGTTTGGCATAGGTCTTGGTTGTCAGGGTATCAATGTGCATCCCGAATGTTAAGTGGGAGTCAAACCATAAGCCCAGGTATTTGAAACTAGTGACAGGGGTTAGGGTGGTGTTAGCGCTGGTTCTAATCAGGAGCTCAGTCTCTGGAAGCTTTAAAAATTTAGTCTTGGTCCCAAATACCATTGTTACAGTCTTGTCAGTGTTTAAAAACAGTTTGTTTTGGGAAATCCAGTTTTCGAGTCTCAAAAAGTCAGACTGAAGTATGTGTTGAAGGTCAGAGAGGCTATGGCTGTGTGCATATAGGATTGTGTCATCTGCATACATGTGTATTGAGGCTTCCTTACAAGCTGTGGGAAGATCATTAATGAACACTGAGAAGAGTAGGGGCCCCAGAACAGAGCCTTGCGGGACACCACAGGTGATATCCAGGGGGTTGGAGTTAGAGCCTGAGATGGACACATGTTGGGATCTTCCAGATAGGTAGGACTGAAACCAGTTTAAAGCATGCTTCCCTATTCCAGAGCTCTGGAGTTTGTTAAGTAGGATAGCATGATCAACTGTATCAAAAGCCTTGGCAAAATCTAGGAATACTGCACCAGTGAGTTGTCCCTGTTCCATTCCACACTGGATTTCATTGCAAACTTTTAGCAGGGTAGTTATGGTGGAGTGTTTGGGGCGAAAGCCAGATTGGAATTGGCTAGGGAAATTTGTCTTGTTATAGAAATCGCTTAATTGGGAGTGGACACATTTTCCATGACTTTGGATAGTATTGGGAGAAGGGAGATTGGCCTGTAGTTTGAGACAGTGTTTTTGTCCCCACTTTTGAAGATTGGGACAACTCTGGCAGTTTTGCAGGTCTTAGGGATATGGCACCAAGTCGTAGGAACCTAGATTGTAGTAAGTCAGGTCCGCATTGGCTGCTTAGTTTTAGTTTGAGGAGTGCTTGTGTACACTACCGACACACTTTATCCTAGCAGGGCTAGTTCCGCAAGCCGGGGGATGCCCCGGCTTGCTAGCCCCACTCCCTCGGCGTGCCGCGCGTCACCGATGCGCGGTCACGCGTCATCGGGTGTCAGCGCCCCCTGCACGCACGTCCAGGGCTCCCCGCGGGACGGCGGCAGGGGGTTACGGGGGACCCGGCGGACCCGGCAGCGGTAGGGAGAGCGCCCCGATCGGAGGGCGCTCTTCCGCTGCTTTGGCGCGCGCCCGGCACCCTCCGGCGCGCGCCAGGTTACTGCTGCGGCCGAGAACGGGCAAATGCTCGAATAAACTCGGCCGCAGCAGTAATCTCCTCTTCAGATACTGGGCCAAATTGAAAAATGTGGGCAGTGTTGGGAGGGGGTGGGGCTACTGTATGTGTGTACTCCAAGGATGAGATTCAGATTTGTGGTTTGGGCTGCGTTTCACTAATACAGTACTGTAAGTTAGTGGCACACCCCACAAAGTAATCATTGAATGCATTTGCAATGTCAGTGGGGTTTGTCAGAGTAATATCCCCCTTAGTGATATTACTTGGTTGTTGATGGTTAGGAGGCTGGAATATATTGTTGATAACCTTCCAGAAGTTAGCTGGGTTTGATGTATTTTGGTGGAGATTTGTATTGAGGCTTCCTTACAAGCTGTGGGAAGATCATTAATGAACACTGTGAGAGTAGGGGCCCGAGAACAGAGCCTTGCAGGACACCACAGGTGATATCCAAGGGGTTGGAGTTAGAGCCTGAGATGGACACATGTTGGGATCTTCCTGATAGGTAGGACTGAAATCAGTTTAAAGCATGCTTCCCTATTCCAGAGCTCTGGAGTTTGTTAAGCAGGATAACATGATCAACTGTGTCAAAAGCCTTTGCAAAATCTAGGAATACTGCACCAGTGAGTTGTCCCTGTTCCATTCCACACTGGATTTCATTGCAAACTTTTAGCAGGGTAGTTATGGTGGAGTGTTTGGGGCGAAAGCCAGATTGGAATTGGCTAGGGAAATTTGTCTTAAATTGGGAGTGGACACATTGTCTTTAATTGGGAGTGGACACATTTTCCATGACTTTGGATAGTATTGGGAGAAGGGAGATTGGCCTGTAGTTTGAGACAGTGTTTTTGTCCCCACTTTTGAAGATTGGGACAACTCTGGCAGTTTTCCAGGTCTTAGGGATATGGCACCAAGTCGTAGGAACCTAGATTGTAGTAAGTCAGGTCCGCTTTGGCTGCTTAGTTTTATTTTGAGGAGTGCTTGTGTAATCTCCTCTTCAGATACTGGGCCAAATTGAAAAATGTGGGCAGTGTTGGGAGGGGTGGTTGGGGCTATGGTGTACTCCCAGGGTGAGATTCGATTTGTGGTTGGGTGCCGTTCACTAATACGTACTGTAAGTTAGTGGCACACCCCACAAAGTAATCATTGAATGCATTTGCAAAATGTCAGTGTGGGTTTGTCAGAGTAAATATCCCCCTTAGTGATATTACTGGTTGTGAGATGTTAGAGGCTGGAATATATTTGATAACCTTCCAGAAGTAGCTGGGTTGATTGTACTGCTGCGGCCAAGTTTATTCGAGCATTTGCCCGTTCTTGGCCGCAGCAGTAGCCTGGCGCGCGCCCCGGGGTGACGGGCAGCGCCGAAGCAGCGGAAGAGCGCCCTCCGATCGGGGCGCTCTCCTACTGCTGCCGGGTCCGCGGGTCCCCGGAACCATGCCGCCAGTTCCCCCACATCGGGACACCGGGTACTGGGGAGCCATGGAAGCGCGTGCAGGGGGCGCGGCTCCCGAAGCGCGTACGCGCGTCGGTGCGCGCGGCAGCGAGGGGCGGCCCACTAGCAGCAGGGGGGAAATTCTCCCGGCTTGCGGATCTGGCCGATGCGCAATAAAGCGTGTCGCTAGTATTTTGGTGGAGATTTTCAGAGTAATATTGTGCTTTTGCTGCCTTGTGCACATATTCCGCATGCATCTGTAGTGATTGAGATCCTGGTAGTGCAGTCAGTTACTTTGTAGCTTTTCCACAAGGTATCCCTGAGACTGGTAGAGTGCAATAAGGTCAGTTGTAACCCAAGAAGGTGGGGCCCCCCACCTTATTTTGCATAGTGGAGCATGGGTATCGTAGAGTTTTAAGAACTCTGATTGGAAATATTCGAGCGCCAGAATCAGGGTCGGGAATTAAATCGATTCCTGCTGCATGGGCAGTTGGTAAGGTCATCCAGAAAACTGTTGTGGGTTAAAGTTTTTAATGTTCTAGTGAGTAGAACTTTAGGGCTTGAATGGGGCGGTTTAATTTTCCTACACAGTACACTATTGCATGGTCACTGAAAATATCAGGGGGATGCCAGAGGATTGGATTCTGCTGGGGTTTGAGGAGAGAATCCAGTCTAGCAAGGAATGGTTATGCGATTTCAGGTTGTCCGTGTGTGGGTTGGGAAATGAGTTGTGATAGGTTAAGTGACTTGAGTTGTATCGGATTTTGTGGTTTTAGGGTCAAGCCAATTGAAGTTGAAATCCCCAAGAAATAGCAGCTCCTCTTCTCATTCAGAGAGGAAATGGAGCCAAGAAATGGGTGGGTATCAGTCAGGGATTGTAGAGGGGCTTTAGGGCGGGCGGTAGATGCCCGCGAGCAAGATGGGCTTAGAAAAGGGGAGGCAGATTCTGCCAACTAGGATTTCAAAAGAGGTGGGCTTGGGGGGCTGTTTAACAGTTTAATGTAAGGTTGTCGCAATATAAAATAACACTCCTCCTCCTCTCTTTGACCTATCTCTCCTAAAAATGGAGTATCCCTGGATGGTGATATTGCATCAGGGGTTTTATGGGTTAGCCGGTTCTGTAAGAACGATGGCTTTGGGTTTATGCATAAGGCACCATGCCCTTAGTTCGTCCAGTTTGGGCAGCAGGCTCCGAGATGTTTATATGGGCGACAGCCCTTTTGGAATTTAAAGGTGGCATTCTAGGGCATGGGACAGAGTTGAAATGGGAGGACCTGGGTTAGGTCAATATCACCTGCTAAGAGAGTAATAGTATGAGTAGAAATTTGGGTAGTTGTTTGCAAGTTGTAAATTTGTGGTGTTTCCATTACAGTGAGCAGTGGTTGGTTGCTGGTTTTTAGAGTTCTCCACCAGCATTCAGTAGATAGTGCAAGGCTTTTGAGTAGTCCAGAGTGTATGGTGATGTGGGGTGTGGGCAGGATGGAGGAGTTTGCAGTGTATAGAGGGAAGGTTGGGTAGAGATAGAACCCAAATACAGCACTCAGGTTCACGCTCTGTGTGTAAAGTGAATGATTTAAAACATAACTTTATTAACTGTACCAATATATAAATAATGGGTGTTTAAAAACTGACGACCTGAAGGAATAATGACCTTCAATACGAACCGTATAGGTTTAGGGTCTAGAGTGTAGGTGTGTTCTGTGAAATACATGTAGCACACTAAACATAAATCCTAGTGAGGATCTAGCCAATCTATACTCACTGGCTCTAAGGAAGTACTAATGGCCGCAATCGCCTATGGCAAACTTGGTAAGGCTAGATATAAGTTGTGTACTCAAAAAGTAACAAATAACTGGTAAGTTGATGAGTCAGTCACAGTACTTATAAGGTAAGTAAGGACTTATAGCTCCAGTTAGTGTAGTAGTATCCTAATAAGGTAGGTGTGGTGCTTGGTCAGGTGACCTAAAGTAACCTGCTTATCTGTAGAGTAGTAGTGAGGATGTGACCTCTGATAACCTCAGTAGTAGTGTGGACAGGTTAATAGCACTATGTGCGGGCTGATGCAGGGGAAAGCACAACTGACACCTATAACTGTGAATAGCAACCAGTAAAAGCAGTGGTGTATCAAGAGATACATGAAACTGGTACACATATATAGACCAGAGGTGATATTCGGCGTGTAATAAGCTCTCAGCTATTTCATATTGTGATATAGATGACAGTATATTATATATAAGACCCTGAGGGCAGGTTATTACTCGTACAGTGACAGATACCTCCTTCAACCAGGGATCAGGAATATCGAACTACACATATGAACAGGCGAGTGCTAGTATTAGGTACAGAATCCCCATGAGCTGCTGTCAGGGAGTCCCTGAGTCACAATAGTATCCAATGCAGCTCGCTGTGAAGCAGGGGACCTAACCTGTACTTAGTACCTATACCATGAATAGGGCACCAGATGCCAGTATTAGATTGGGTGTTTAAGAGGCTCAGAGTGTCCATCGGGGCACTTGAGAGCCTGTATAGACACACGAGCAGGGAACCGCATCACCTCGCAGTCTGAGACTGTGAATGCGGGTGGAGATCAGCCCCTGCGTGCAAGTGTGACAACAGAGGCGCCGACGCGCGTGTTTCGCGGAGAGCTTTTCAAGGCGTGAGTGCAAGTAATCATAAGTGTACCCTGTGGTAGGCAGGTATTTATAGGTCCTTACAGGTGGATGACGTCACGAGTAACCCCTGGTGTGCTGGAGCATGCGGGAGGCTGCGCTGCTATGCGCAGTAAGTATAACCAATGTATGGACTGCATGGCCAGCACAATAAAGGTGATACTGTCTGACTAAATGTGTGGTGTGTGATATAGTTATTAATTAGTCAGATTCAGCACATTGAGAGTAAAAAACTCAGTGTGCCTCAAGGGTAGTTGAATGGCAGAGACAGTATGAGTTACTGTTGAGTGGATAGTGGTCCAGAGGAACCACGAATAGGATCATTGTACCACTGAATAGTGGATTTAATCAGGATATGGAGATTACCTGATCTCAACATGGCAAAAGTGGGTCCCTGATGACAACCAGTGAGTAAGGAAGTGTCAGATATAGAGCTGGCAGCTGAGTTATTACAGAAAGGGGCTAAATAAATAGCCCTCATTGAGGCCATTAGGTGAAAGTGACCCAACGTGTCACATTGGACTCACGTTGTAGGAGGGTTCTATCCAGTCCCCTTCCTAGGCCCCTAGTAAGATGATCAATACCACAGAATGTAATGCTTGAGGTCTCCATTATGAAAAAACAAGTAACGTGTCTGAATAGAGGTTTATCAGCGTTGTTCCTAATGGTACCGATATGTTCGAGTACTCGCTGTTTCAGACATCGTTTCGTTTTCCCTACATAGATCTTTCAATTTGCAGATGCCTGTATATTACACCTGTACTAAGGACAGTTAATAAATCCACGTATTGATAAGTCTTAGTGCTGTCCCAGTTGTGGAATGTTTAGTTTGTTCTCATGTATTGGCAAGCCTTACACCTTTGGCAGGTGGTATGACCCTGAGGGTTTTGGTGGAGCCAGGTTCTGGGTTGTCTCTTCCTGAAGTGACTCTGGACAGTAGATCACGTAGATTCCTGGCACGTCTACTGGTCATGGATGGGTAGTTCTTTATGACCCCTTTGAGTAGTTCATCCGCTGTTAGGATGTGTGCCAGTGTCTTGGGGAATGTTACGGGCTTGAGGCCATTCCCTGTTAAACGTACTTATGACTTATCACTTTGTCTTGCGGATTGAATGGTTTATCCATTATAAGTGATCTCCGGTTAGTATGTTTGGCTCGTTATATGCCTTTTAATGCTACGTTGCTATAGCCTTTAAAGTGTATGAGGGGAGTAACATCTCCATGAGGCCAGGAGAAAGAAAAAAGTTAAGATACATAGCAGGTTCATAATGCCAGAGGTAGGCAGTGCTGCATGGAGCTGTTGTGAGCAAAGTGAGTGTGTGCAGACTAAACAGCAGGGGTGTGCCTGTTCCTTGTCAAATGTTTTGCTGCATTGCAATGCTACACTGGCGACACATCTTATTCTAACACTTCCCGCATGGCAGGATAGGATGCGTGGGGAAGCGTGGTGACGCGCTTGTCCGGTTGTATGTGACGTCACAGTCACGTGCGCGACCGACGCTCCCCGACACCCCTGGAGTTTAAAGTGAGGTAAGGGGGTGCGGGTGTGTGAAGCAGAGTGGCAGAGCAGGAGCCGGGTTTGGGGTCGGGAAGGGGGGCTAAAATGCGCACGAAGTGGAGGGGGGTGCGGGGGCAAACGCGGCGGCGCGCGGTCTAGACCGGGCGCTAGCTGGAGGAGATCCCGGAGTGTGCCGGTAAAAGTTAGAATAGTGTGTCGGACAGTATGTAATTCATGGTTTCAGTGTTTTGTGCAAACAGTTTTGGGAGAGGGCATGGTGAACAAGTTGTAAAGGGTTGGGGGGGTTAAAAGCATGGGATCAAAGTGTGGTATATAAGACACGTTTGTTGCCTCGAGGTAAGAGTTTGCAGAAGGAGATGCAGTCCCCAGTCAACTGTAGTTAAACTATTGTCTAACTAATTGTCACTTAAAATGATCACTTTAAATGCATCACTCTTAAGATGCCATGCACTGCCAGCAAGGGGGATATGTGTTTTACATCTAAAGCAGTCACGACCCTCCTCCCACCTTTTGATATTCAAACATACCAACTTATCTATGCTTAAGGCCACTGAGTAAATCTTTTAAACAGAACTTGCACATCAAGGGACATACCAAACTTATCAATGAAGCCCACTTACACCATACAGTGTTTATATCAGCCTCAATTTAATGTCATTATTTCCTTAGCAGAATAGTAAATTTGATTTGTTTTTATGTTTGGTATATACACGTTTGTGTACACACACATACATACAGTTTCTTAATGTTTTAGTGCGCTAGTAGTGTTTTTAGTTCCTTAGGGTCGAAAACCAACCATTAATAAAAGACAGAGTATCTGGTTTGTGCTTCGTTTGCTCGGTTTTTTTAAAGTGTAATGATTTATGGTTCATACATACTGGTCATATATCTGCTACTCTTTTGCTGCTATCTAAATGGGCTTTAGCAATACATAAAATATACATATACATACATACAACACATACATACATACATAACACACACACAGCAATGCATTTGTTTTGCCACAACGTCGCGTCGCTGTCGCCCTCACAAAAGCGCAGCCTTATGCTTACATAGTCTGAAACTTCCAGTATATCGTTTATTGTGCGTTTCAGGACAGCTTATCCTCTGCTTCAGCTGGAAGATATTCCTCTTTTACATGTCAGCTCACACAGAGAAGCTATAGCCCATAACACACACACGATGCTGGCCCTGTGGTAATGAAGGAGTTAAACTCCAACCAATACTCCCTCAATCAATACTTTCTAATCTATTTATTTATTTATTTAAACTCTCTTTTATTGGTTTTTGCATACATCTAGACACTTTTAAAAATATCAAAGCCATAAGGTTAGACAAAAACTTTCTAGACGTACAAATATAAACAGACATGTGATGGGGAGAAAAAAAGACAAAGAACACGAGGGAGGAGGGGAGAGGGGGGGTTCGGGAAGAGTTATATATCAAGCCGCTATTCCATCCGCTTCCAAATGATGTTCGCCACTTATGGTTCCGATTCGCATGCGTCCACTTGTGCAGTATGCTCGCGTTTTACCGGCTCTATGTGGGGTGCCCACCGTCAAGTCTTCATGTTCTGTCCTGTCCACAACCCACACTGCCCCATCCAAGAGGACTCACTTATTTATTTATTTATAAAATATTTTACCAAGGAAGTAATACATTGAGAGACCTTCGTTTTCAAGTATGTCTGGGACTTGATTCTATCACAGCCAAATTGTGGCATCGCCCCACCCTGTGAATATCTGTCTGGGCCAGCCAGGGCAGCAAGACCTTTTGGAATTTGAGCCAGTGTCATTAACTAAACTCGTTAACGTTTCCATCTGGCATACGAACCAAATTCTGTTCTGATTTTTCCTATTGATGGTATTGCGTTCTGGTTCCACAATGCTGCGGTCTCGCATCCTATAGCCGTTTGCAAAGTGTGCTATTAATTTGGTCCCCGTTCTTGGACTTCGTCTGTGGTTTACTAATATGAACAGCCACGGGTCCAGCTGAATTTGGAGGCCAAAATCCTCTGTAACCAATCTCTGATCTGGCTCCAAACGGGTACAATTTCGGGCATGACCACAGCATGTGCACCAGATCTCCCTGTTCCCCACTGCCGAGGACACAGAGCGGGGAGAGGGGGAGAGCCCGATACAAATTTAGCCAATCTAACTGGGTGAGATACCATCTTAACATACATTATATGAGTTTCCTTCAATGTTGCAAATGGAACTACTAGCCGCGGCCTTCTTGTATTGCTCTCCAGTCCTCGTCTTCAATGTGGCCATGTAAATCTGATTCCATTGGTCGAAATCTGATTCCCATGAGTCATAAATCTGGGTCGTTTGTGTGTCTTTGTCAGCACCGACCACATCCTGGTACGGTAGAGCAGTAAAAGTCCCGTCGTCTGAGCCCTGAGAGGACTTTCACAATCGCTTAACGGGCAGTGTCCTACAGGGTCTGTGGTGTTATTATTAAAAGCCCACCAACCTGGAGTTTGTTTTTTTGTTCGTGCCGGACCTAATAAATTCGTGTGTTAGGGATGCCCTTTTTGACTTAATAGGTCAAATGATTTAATGGTGTTATCACCTCCAGGTACTTCAGTCTTCTAAACCCTAATTGTCGCCACACGCGGGAAAAAATCTTACCATCCAGCCACGGGAGCAAAGTCTGGGTTGCCGTACAAAGGGGCCATTAGTATGGTTTGGAGGTCCAGCGAGCGATTACTTTTGGCCGCGTCCCAGACACGATATGAGGTTGAGCACAGAGGGTTAGAGGCTACTTTATATCCTTTACCCATTCCTCGGGTACACAGATTAGATCCTGAGCTCCAGCGGGGCACACGCCCCTTTCTAGTGTACCCACCTCCGCAGCTCTGGGGTCCCCATGCCATTGCGTGATTTGGCAACAATTGTGCCATTGTGTAATAGGACAGTAAGCTTGGCACTGCTAGTCCCCCCCCCACCACCTCCCTAGGTCTTTGCATTTTTTTGCATTTATCGTGGTTGTTTACCTTCCAAATAAATTTTGGGATTGAGTTTTGAACTCTGCTATCTCCGATCGCACCACGGGTATCGGGAAGAGTCTGAAACAGGTATAGAATCCGGGAGGGAGGAGGATGTTCATCTTGACACTATAGATCCTACCCATCCATGAAATACCATATGC
The DNA here is from genome assembly GCA_036426205.1 of Ascaphus truei. Lineage (NCBI taxonomy): Eukaryota > Metazoa > Chordata > Amphibia > Anura > Ascaphidae > Ascaphus > Ascaphus truei. Next base: position 213,836 of record WSYH01000285.1, on the reverse strand, counting down.
GACCAGTCTTTCAGTTCCTTCTTAGAGTCTTCAATAGACTGGGATAATTTGCTTGATATAGGGAGCGGTATCTTTCTGTTATGATATGCACACCCAGGTACTTTATGGATGTGGACTGCCACTTAAACTCAAAGTTGAGTCGATTAGTTTCTCCTCTCTCGTGGGATGTTCAGATTAAGTTCCTCAGATTTTGTCTGATTTATCTTGAAACCAGAGATCCGGGCAAATCTTTCTAGAAGCTCCAAACAGGTTAGGTAGCGAGTTGAGCGGTTTTGTGAGTGTCAGAATAAATATCATTGCGTAACAAGCCACTTTGTTTTGCGAGTGTATTTGTACTCCAGCGAATATCCGGGTACTACGGATTTGGGCTGCTAGTGGTTCGATGCATAGGGCGATAACGGGCATCCTTGTCGCTACCACTTTTAATTTGGAACAGCTGAGGGGAGGAAACCCTGGTGACATCACCCTTGCTGCCGGAGCTAGGTGGTTAGAGCGTTTTATGCCCTTAGGATTTTATCCCCGAACCCAAATGCCCCAAGCGTGGAACTCCAAGTATGGCCAGTCTATCCTGTCAAAGGCTTTCTCCGCGTCCAAGCTTAAGACCAAGCTTCGGACCCTGTGGTTCCATAAAATAATTAATCTCAATCCGTCTAGTATTGTCGCCGCCTTGTCTATACTCTAAATAAAGCCAACCTGGTCCGGATGGATCACGCTCGGCAGGATAACACTTAAAAGATAGGCCAGTAATTAGAGTATATTTTGACTTGAGTTAATCAATGATATCGCCGTGTAACTTTGGCAATTTGTGGGATCTTTGTCCCCCTTTATGAATCAAGGAATATCGACGCCGGAGCATCTGCTCTGAGAAGGGTTCTCATGCTAGGGCACTCCGTTAAAAAACCGGAGCATAAGTGGGGCAAGTACGCCTATGAATTTTTATAGTAAAGATTGGGAGAACCCATCTGGGCCCGGCTTGGGGCTTTAAGTTTTTTGACCACTGCGGTTAATTTCTTCTGTGAAATCACTCTGTATTGCCTCTCGCTCTAAGCTGTTCAGCTGTGGCCGTGCCGTGTCTGCTAAGAATTTCTGCAGGTTACAGCTTGTCTAAGCGTTATGGACCACCTTCTACCATTGTATAGATGTGCATAATATTTTTTAAACTATCCCCTATATTTTGGGGTTTAGGATAACTCCCCCACCTCCGTCATAATTGCATGAAAGTGTAATTTGGTTTCCTATACGAAGTCTGGTGGCTAACATTGTGTCGGTTTTATAGCTTTCTCAAAGAAACCTCCTCTGTGTCCAAATCAAATCTTTTTCGGCCGGGAAGTGAGGAGGAGGTTAAGCTCAACTTACATGCTTCAACTCTTAGTGTATCCCCTCTACCTGATCGGCTTGTCTGTGTGTAGAGAGCTCATGTACCTCTTATGTACCCGAGACTTGCTTTTGCCTTCGAAGTGCTGTGGTAGCGGAACACGAGGATGGTAATTGTGCGAGAGGCATTTATGAGACCCTCCTCTTCCGCGATTACCGTGGTAGCGTGGTGGCCAGGAAGGGAGGCGCGAGGCCGCCGGCCTTCCGGGTGAGGACGGGCAGTGCACGAGAGCGAGGGTTGCGGAAGCCGGTTGGGCGGACGCGATCGGGGCGGGCTTGCTTTGGGCCGACGATCCGAGTTGCCACCCGGCCCCAACACCTAGGAGGCGTACGGTTCTGTAGTCGAAGAATGTGGCGAGCGCCACATCCTCTCGCACGCTGCATTAGATCTTAGCGACACCATGGCTAGAGTAGACAAATGTAGGGATTGGCCCAGCATGAGATCGAGCGAGTGTCGCGGAGGGCCAGGACAGGCGAAGAGAGAAGTTCTGAAGGCGGGGCAGTAGCGGTTCGCGCAATGCGAAGGGCAAGTGCGCAAGCCCGGACCCAGTTGTTTAGGGCAGCAACCCCGGGAACTACAATTCCAGAGGCTTAGGGAGACACAGGTCATGGTGATCCCTTGCGGCAAATAGGGCTGGTACGGAAGCTCAGCCCGGGAATATAGATACATTTCCGGCTTTGTGACAGCTGCACGAGAGAAGGGAAGCGAGTAGGAAGTGGTGTTATTTTTGAAGGAGCGGGTGGTCCTGACCAGGTAGTAAGGGTTCAATCTAGGTCCCCAGGCAGGCCCAATTCCCGGAGCGTAAGGGCGGGTGGTGAGGGGGTAACTGAAAAGGGACGGCCATAGCGTAAGGAAGGTACCCTTTAGGCTGCAGGAAGGTGCAGTTTGGCAGTGCCACAGACGGATATGGCTGTGCGGGCACTGGCAAATAGGCACAGCGGAAGCAGTGGAATTGCTGCGGATCAGGTGGCCTGTGTGTGAGTGACAGCTGTGTCTGTGACGTGTGTGTGCGTACGCTGCAAGGTGCTGGGCGGACAGTGTGGTGCAGCGGATGTGGGGATGTTGCAGGTGACTAGTGTGAGCAGTTTGTGTCTGCTGCAGACTGTTAGCTATGTTAATAGCCTAGTGTTAGTGAGACAGATTAGGGACTGGGGTAGCTAGTGGAGGGGGGGGGTAGAGTTAATTGTCCACAGGCCCTAGGAGTTTACCCAAGCAATCCCAGTTGCGGTTATCAGCAGGGACAGGGCCATAGGTTTTAGGGTTTCTGTCTGATAGGGTCTAGTAGGGACATAGCGGCGGTTGGGTTGCGTCAAGTGAATGATGCGAGTTTGGGTTGCGGATTCGGTTGAGTTACCCGGAAGCGGTGGGACCCCTCGTTGGGGTCCACGGGGAGCGAGTCTTGGATAGGATCAGACGGACGTCACCCTTTCTAGAAGAGAGTTGCCGTCTACCGAGCATCGGAGTGCTCGGAAAGGTACATTCTGTATATAACGTAGCACAAACAGGCCTTAGTTATTATAGTGAGACTGCGCAGTCACTCCACGCACCCCGTAGAGTTACGGACATTGGGTGTGGGGGATCCAGGAAATGGGAGTGGGAACACCAGGGACATTGGGCTGAGTGATGTGCGGATAGAGCAATAAGTGTTATGATGATGGTTATTGTACTGTGTTATATGTTCTCAAGTGAAGTGATTAGTTTATTGTTTAGGTCTAGAGTGGTATTGTATTTCTCTAACAGGGCTATCTTTCATAACGGGGATACTGGGGTAAGTGGAGTGCCCTTGAACCAGGTAAATGTAAGGGTTCCCAGGCTCCCAGTTAGGGAGGCTCTAGATTCATGGAGACACAGGTGTACGCGAGTTACCGTAGTCCTAGAGCAGGTGATGTTGCAGGAAGGAACCGGTAGACCACGAGGGGGCCCAAGTGAGACTGGGTGGGTCAGGCGGTTCACAAAAAGAGGCCCACTTATTATAACTGAGTTCAAGTTGGCTTCCCTTTGCTTTTTCATTCTGCGCGTATGATTATCAAGGAGGGATGTTGTTGTGAAATATGATAGCCATACCCCCTTACTTTCTACGATGTGTGTGTTTGAAGTTAGAAAACTACGGTATAACGTTCTGGACTTGGCCAGACCCATGCGTTAAGGACGATGGAAACGACCGCCCGGCCTATTTCCGGTTGTGTTTCAAGGCATCAGGTAGGGAGCGGCGGAGGTGGCGCCCTGCTCTCAACATCTGAAAGAAGAGAATCGGCAATAGGACCCCATAGAGATGGCTGCAGACTTACATGAGGAGAAGCAGGATGAGAAGCGCGGCAGGATCCTATGGATGGTGATGTTTCGGCATGCGAAGGAATGGTGTTGGAGTGGCAGAAGCAATGTCCCTGTCTGCGCAGCTAGCCCCACCGTTGCTCAAGGCCAGTGTGACGGGGACGCCGTATCTTTTCCAGAAACTGATGCACCTACCTTGTCGCCTGCATCTATTTCTTTGTGTGACTTAGTTTGTCAGAAGGAGTGAGTTGGTAGATTCTCGCTTTGTGTGGTTTGTGGATTACCTCGAAGGAAGTCAGAGTGAGAGAGAAGCCCGGAGATGACTTCGTTTCGGTAGCTGTTAGCAGTCGACGGTAGATATTGTGGACGTTAGGGGGACTGAGTTTTTTTGACAGTCGCCCGGGGAGAAGATCCTGGGTAGCTCCCTCCGTGGTTGTGGGAAGCGTAGTGTCTGTGGCTGTGATGTGGAGGGCGAAATGGAGTAATCTCCTCTTCAGATACTGGGCCAAATTGAAAAATGTGGGCAGTGTTGGGAGGGGGTGGGGCTATGTGTGTACTCCCAGGGTGAGATTCAGATTTGTGGTTTGGGCTGCGTTTCACTAATACAGTACTGTAAGTTAGTGGCACACCCCACAAAGTAATCATTGAATGCATTTGCAATGTCAGTGGGGTTTGTCAGAGTAATATCCCCCTTAGTGATATTACTTGGTTGTTGATGGTTAGGAGGCTGGAATATATTGTTGATAACCTTCCAGAAGTTAGCTGGGTTTGAGTTGTACTGCTGCGGCCAAGTTATTACGAGCATTTGCCCGTTCTTGGCCGCAGCAGTAGCCTGGCGCGCGCCCGAGGGTGCGGGCACGCGCACGAAGCAGCGGAAGAGCGCCCTGATCGGGGCGCTCTCCCTACTGCTGCCGGGTCCGCCGGGTCCCCCGGAACCCTGCCGCAGTCCCCACATGCGGGACACGGGCTACCTCGGGGAGCCATGGAAGCGCGGTGAGGGGGCGCAGGCTCCGAAGAGGGACCGCGCGTCGGTGACGCGCGGCACGCGAGGGGCGGCCACTAGCAAGCCGAGGGAATCTCCGGCTTGCGGATCTGGCCGATGCGCAATAAAGCGTGCTGTCGCTAGTGTATTTTGGTGGAGATTGTCAGAGTAATATTGTGCTTTTGCATGCCTTGTGCACATATTCCGCATGCATCTGTAGTGATTGAGATCCTTGGTAGTGCCAGTTACTTTGTAGCTTTTCCACAAGGTATCCCTGAGCTGGTAGAGTGCAATAAGGTCAGTTGTAACCCAAGGAAGGTGGGCCCTAGTATGAAAACAGTACAGACCAGATTTAAATGGGTGTGACAGCCTTAGATTGAAAGAACTTAAACGTGGTGGATGTGAGAGCTCTGGTAGGTTGTTCCAGTTTGGGGTGCCACGGTAGGAGAAGGAGGAGCGGCCGGATACTTTGTTGAGCCTGGGACCATGAACAGTCTTTTGGAGTGTTCAGGTGATAAGTGCTGCATGTGGTAGGGGTGAGGAGCTTGTTCAGATAGTGGGTAGTTGCCATAAGAATTTAGTGGGACAGGACAGGAAAGGTGAACTTTGCGCCTAGATCTAGTGATGACCAATCTAGTTTTGAGCATATCGCAGTGATGGTGTTGTAGTTGCATTGGAGAACAAAACGACAAATTGAATTGTTAGAGGTGTCAGTTTGCTAAGGTGGGTTTGAGGTGCCGAGCCATATACGATGTCTCCATATTCAATAATTGGCATTAGACATTGCTGTGCGATACGCTTTCTGACCAGGAGACTTAGGGAGGATTTGTTCCTGTAAAGTACCCTAGTTTGGCATAGGTCTTGGTTGTCAGGGGGTATTCATGTGCATCCCGAAGTTAAGGGGGAGTCAAACCATAAGCCAGGTATTTGAAACTAGTGACAGGGGTTAGGGTGTGGTGTTAGCGTGGTTCTAATCAGGACTCAGTCTCTGGAAGTTTTAAAAATTAGTCTTTGGTCCCCATACCTTGTTACAGTCTTGTCAGTGTTTAAAAACAGTTTGTTTTGGGAAATCCGTTTTCGGTCTCAAAAAGTCAGACTGAAGTATGTGTGAAGGTCAGAGAGGCTATGGCTGTGTGCATATAGGATTGTGTCATCGCATACATGTGTATTGAGGCTTCCTTACAAGCTGTGGGAAGATCATTAATGAACACGGAGTAGGGGCCCGAGAACAGAGCCTTGCGGACACCACAGGTGATATCCAAGGGGTTGGAGTTAGAGCCTGAGATGGACCTGTGGGATCTTCTGATAGGTAGGACTGAAACCAGTTTAAAGCATGTTCCCTATTCCAGAGCTCTGGGTTGTTAAGCAGGATACATGATCAACTGTTCAAAAGCCTTTGCAAAATCTAGGAATACTGCACCAGTGAGTTGTCCTGTTCCATTCCACACTGGTTTCATTGCAAACTTTTAGCAGGGTAGTTATGGTGGAGTGTTTGGGGCGAAAGCCAGATTGGAATGGCTAGGGAAATTTGTCTTTTAAAATTGGGAGTGGACACAGCTTAATGGGAGTGACACATTTCCATGACTTTGGATGAGATTGGGAGAAGGGAGATTGGCCTGTAGTTTGAGACAGTGTTTTTGTCCCACTTTGAAGATTGGGACAACTCTGGCAGTTTCCAGGTCTTAGGGATATGGCACCAAGTCGTAGGAACTAGATTGTAGTAAGTCAGGTCCGCTTGGCTGCTTAGTTTTAGTTTGAGGAGTGCTTGTGTAATCTCCTTTCAGATACTGGGGCCAAATTGAAAAATGTGGGCAGTGTTGGGAGGGGGTGGGGCTATGTGTTGTACTCCCAGGGTGAGATTCAGATTTGTGGTTTGGGCTGCGTTTCGACTAATACGTACTGTAAGTTAGTGGCACCCCCACAAAGTAATCATTGAATGCATTTGCAATGTCAGTGGGGTTTGTCAGAGTAATATCCCCCTTAGTGATATTACTTGGTTGTTGATGGTTAGGAGGCTGGAAATATTGTTGATAACCTTCCAGAAGTTAGCTGGGTTTGAGTTGTACTGCTGCGGCCAAGTTTATTACGAGCATTTGCCCGTTCTTGGCCGCAGCAGTAGCCTGGCGCGCGCCCGAGCGGTGACGGGCACCGCCGAAGCAGCGGAAGAGCGCCCGACGTCGGCGGCGCTCTCCCTACTGCTGCCGGGTCCGCCGGGTCCCCGGAACCATGCCGCCAGTTCCCCACATCGCGGGACACGGGCTCCTCGGGGAGCCATGGAAGCGCGTGAGGGGGCGCGGCTCCCGAAGGGGACCGCGCGTCGGTGACGCGCGGCACGCGAGGGGCGGCCACTAGCAAGCAGGGAAATCTCCCGGCTTGCGGATCGTGGCCGATGCGCAATAAAGCGTGTCGCTAGTGTATTTTGGTGGAGATTTTTAGAGGTAATATGGTGCTTTTGATGCTTGTTGCCGCTGGCATATTTCCGCATGCATCTGTAGGATGGAGATCCTTGGTAGTGCCAGTTACTTTGTAGCTTTTCCACAAGGCTCCCTGAACTGGTAGAGTGCAATAAGGTCAGTTGTAACCCAAGGAAGGTGGGCCCCCCGTACCCTTATTTTGCATAGTGGAGCATGGGTATCGCAGAGTTTTAAGAACTCTGATTGGAAATATTCGAGCGCAGAATCAGGGTCGGGAATTAAATCGATTCTGTGCCATGGGCAGTTGGTAAGGTCATCCAGAAACTGTTTAGTATGAAAACAGTACAGACCAGATTTAAAGTGGGGTGTGACAGCCTTAGATTGAAAGAACTTAAACGTGGTGGATGTGAGAGCTCTGGTAGGTTGTTCCAGTTTGGGGTGCCACGGTAGAGAAGGAGGAGCGCCGGATACTTTGTTGTAGCCTGGGACCATGAACAGTCTTTTGGAGTGTTCAGGTGATAAGTGCTGCATGTGGTAGGGGTGAGGAGCTTGTTCAGATAGTGGGTAGTTGCCCATAAGAATTTAGGGACAGGACAGGAAAGGTGAACTTTGCGCCTAGATCTAGTGATGACCAATCTAGTTTTTGAGCATTCGCAGTGATGGTGTTGTAGTTGCATTGGAGAACAAAACGACAAATTGAATTGTTAGAGGTGTCAGTTTGCTAAGGTGGGTTTGAGGTGCCGAGCCATATACGATGTCTCCATATTCAATAATTGGCATTAGACATCTGCTGTGCGATACGCTTTCTGACCAGGAGACTTAGGGAGGATTTGTTCCTGTAAAGTACCCTAGTTTGGCATAGGTCTTGGTTGTCAGGGGGTATTCATGTGCATCCCGAAGTTAAGGGGGAGTCAAACCATAAGCCAGGTATTTGAAACTAGTGACAGGGTTAGGGTGTGGTGTTAGCGTGGTTCTAATCAGGACTCAGTCTCTGGAAGTTTTAAAAATTAGTCTTTGGTCCCCATACCTTGTTACAGTCTTGTCAGTGTTTAAAAACAGTTTGTTTTGGGAAATCCGTTTTCGGTCTCAAAAGTCAGACTGAAGTATGTGTGAAGGTCAGAGAGGCTATGGCTGTGTGCATATAGGATTGTGTCATCGCATACATGTGTATTGAGGCTTCCTTACAAGCTGTGGGAAGATCATTAATGAACACGAGTAGGGGCCCGAGAACAGAGCCTTGCGGACACCACAGGTGATATCCAAGGGGTTGGAGTTAGAGCCTGAGATGGACCTGTGGGATCTTCTGATAGGTAGGACTGAAACCAGTTTAAAGCATGCTTCCCTATTCCAGAGCTCTGGGTTGTTAAGCAGGATAGCATGATCAACTGTTCAAAAGCCTTTGCAAAATCTAGGAATACTGCACCAGTGAGTTGTCCTGTTCCATTCCACACTGGTTTCATTGCAAACTTTAGCAGGGTAGTTATGGTGGAGTGTTTGGGGCGAAAGCCAGATTGGAATGGCTAGGGAAATTTGTCTTTAAAATTGGGAGTGGACACATTGCTTAATGGAGTGACACATTTCCATGACTTTTGGATAGATTGGGAGAAGGGAGATTGGCCTGTAGTTTGAGACAGTGTTTTTGTCCCCACTTTGAAGATTGGGACAACTCTGGCAGTTTCCAGGTCTTAGGGATATGGCACCAAGTCGTAGGAACCTAGATTGTAGTAAGTCAGGTCCGCATTGGCTGCTTAGTTTTAGTTTGAGGAGTGCTTGTGTAATCTCCTTTCAGATACTGGGCCAAATTGAAAAATGTGGGCAGTGTTGGGAGGGGGTGGGGCTATGTGTTGTACTCCCAGGGTGAGATTCAGATTTGTGGTTTGGGCTGCGTTTCACTAATACGTACTGTAAGTTAGTGGCACCCCCACAAAGTAATCATTGAATGCATTTGCAATGTCAGTGGGGTTTGTCAGAGTAATATCCCCCTTGTGATATTACTTGGTTGTTGATGGTTAGGAGGCTGGAATATATGTTGATAACCTTCCAGAAGTTAGCTGGGTTTGATTGTACTGCTGCGGCCAAGTTTATTACGAGCATTTGCCCGTTCTTGGCCGCAGCAGTAGCCTGGCGCGCGCCCGAGGGTGACGGGCACCGCCGAAGCAGCGGAAGAGCGCCCGACTCGGCGGCGCTCTCCCTACTGCTGCCGGGTCGCCGGGTCCCCCGGAACCCATGCCGCGTCCCCACATCCGGGACACAGGGCTAACCCTCGGGGAGCCTGGAGCGCGTGCAGGTGGGCGCGGCTCCGAAGAGGACCGCGCGTCGGTGACGCGCGGCACGCCGAGGGGCGGCCACTAGCAGCAGGGAAATCTCCGGCTTGCGGATCGTGGCCGATGCGCAATAAAGCGGTGTCGCTAGTGTATTTTGGTGGAGATTTTAGAGATAATTGGTGCTTTGATGCTTGTTGCCGCTGGCATATTTCCGCATGCATCTGTAGATGAGATCCTTGGTAGTGCCAGTTACTTTGTAGCTTTTCCACAAGGCTCCCTGAAACTGGTAGAGGCAAAAGGGTCAGTTGAACCCAAGGAAGGTGGGGCCCCCCTACCCTTATTTTGCATAGTGGAGCATGGTATAGCAGAGTTTTTAAGAACTCTGATTGGAATATTCGAGCGCAGAATCAGGGTCGGGAATTAAATCATTCTGTGCCATGGGCAGTTGGTAAGGTCATCCAGAAATGTTGTGGGTTAAAGTTTTTAAATGTTCTAGTGAGTAGAACTTTAGGGCTTGAATGGGGCGGTTTAATTTTCCTTACACAGTACACTATTGCATGGTCACTGAAAATATCAGGAGGGATGCCAGAGGATTGGATTCTGCTGGGGTTTGAGGAGAGAATCCAGTAGTATGAAAACAGTACAGACCAGATTTAAAGGTGGGTGACAGCCTTAGATTGAAAGAACTTAAACGTGGTGGATGTGAGAGCTCTGGTAGGTTGTTCCAGTTTGGGGTGCCACGGTAGAGAAGGAGGGCGCCGGATACTTTGTTGTAGCCTGGGACCATGAACAGTCTTTTGGAGTCTGTTCAGGTGATAAGTGCTGCATGTGGTAGGGGTGAGGAGCTTGTTCAGATAGTGGGTAGTTGCCATAAGAATTTAGTGGACAGGACAGGAAAGGTGAACTTTGCGCCTAGAATCTAGTGATGACCAATCTGTTTTTGAGCATTCGCAGTGATGGTGTTGTAGTTGCATTGGAGAACAAAACGACAAATTGAATTGTTAGAGGTGTCAGTTTGCTAAGGTGGGTTTGAGGTGCCGAGCCATATACGATGTCTCCATATTCAATAATTGGCATTAGACATTGCTGTGCGATACGCTTTCTGACCAGGAGACTTAGGGAGGATTTGTTCCTGTAAAGTACCCTAGTTTGGCATAGGTCTTGGTTGTCAGGGGGTATTCATGTGCATCCCGAAGTTAAGGGGGAGTCAAACCATAAGCCAGGTATTTGAAACTAGTGACAGGGTTAGGGTGTGGTGTTAGCGTGGTTCTAATCAGGACTCAGTCTCGGAAGTTTTAAAAATTAGTCTTTGGTCCCCATACCTTGTTACAGTCTTGTCAGTGTTTTAAAAAACAGTTTGTTTTGGGAAATCCCGTTTTCGGTCTCAAAAAGTCAGACTGAAGTATGTGTGAAGGTCAGAGAGGCTATGGCTGTGTGCATATAGGATTGTGTCATCGCATACATGTGTATTGAGGCTTCTTACAAGCTGTGGGAAGATCATTAATGAACACGGGAGTAGGGGCCCGAGAACAGAGCCTTGCGGACACCACAGGTGATATCCAAGGGTTGGAGTTAGAGCCTGAGATGGACTGTGGGATCTTCTGATAGGTAGGACTGAAACCAGTTTAAAGCATGCTTCCCTATTCCAGAGCTCTGGGTTGTTAAGCAGGATAACATGATCAACTGTGTCAAAAGCCTTTGCAAAATCTAGGAATACTGCACCAGTGAGTTGTCCTGTTCCATTCCACACTGGTTTCATTGCAAACTTTGCAGGGTAGTTATGGTGGAGTGTTTGGGGCGAAAGCCAGATTGGAATTGGCTAGGGAAATTTGTCTTAAAATTGGGAGTGGACACATGCTTATGGAGTGACACATTTCCATGACTTTGGATAGATTGGGAGAAGGGAGATTGGCCTGTAGTTTGAGACAGTGTTTTTGTCCCACTTTTGAAGATTGGGACAACTCTGGCAGTTTCCAGGTCTTAGGATATGGCACAAGTGTAGGAACCTAGATTGTAGTAAGTCAGGTCCGCTTGGCTGCTTAGTTTTATTTGAGGAGTGCTTGTGTAATCTCCTTTCAGATACTGGGCCAAATTGAAAATGTGGGCGTGTTGGGAGGGGGTGGGCTATGTGTTGTACTCCCAGGGTGAGATTCAGATTTGTGGTTTGGGCTGCGTTTCACTAATACGTACTGTAGTTAGTGGCACCACCCACAAAGTAATCATTGAATGCATTGGCAATGTCAGTGGGGTTTGTCAGAGTAATATCCCCCTTGTGATATTACTTGGTTGTTGATGGTTAGGAGGCTGGAATATATGTTGATAACCTTCCAGAAGTTAGCTGGGTTTGATTGTACTGCTGCGGCCAAGTTTATTACGAGCATTTGCCCGTTCTTGGCCGCAGCAGTAGCCTGGCGCTGCGCCCGAGGGTGACGGGCACCGCACGAAGCAGCGGAAGAGCGCCCGACTCGGCGGCGCTCTCCCTACTGCTGCCGGGTCGCCGGGTCCCCCGGAACCCGCCGCAGTCCCCACATCGCGGGACACAGGGCTAACCCTCGGGGAGCCATGGAAGCGCGTGAGGTGGGCGCAGGCTCCCGAAGGGACCGCGCGTCGGTGACGCGCGGCACGCGAGGGGCGGCCACTAGCAAGCGGGAAATCTCCGGCTTGCGGATCTGGCCGATGCGCAATAAAGCGGTGTCGCTAGTGTATTTTGGTGGAGATTTTAGAGGTAATATGTGCTTTTGCATGCCTGTTGGTGGCATATTTCCGCATGCATCTGTAGTGATTGAGATCCTTGGTAGTGCCAGTTACTTTGTAGCTTTTCCACAAGGATCCCTGAACTGGTAGAGTGCAATAAGGGTCAGTTGTAACCCAAGGAAGGTGGGGCCCCCCGTACCCTTATTTGCATAGTGGAGCATGGTGTAGCAGAGTTTTAAGAACTCTGATTGGAGAATATTCGAGCGCAGAATCAGGGTCGGGAATTAAATCGATTCTGTGCCATGGGCAGTTGGTAAGGTCATCCAGAAACTGTTGTGGGTTAAAGTTTTTAAATGTTCTAGTGAGTAGAACTTTAGGGCTTGAATGGGGCGGTTAATTTCCTTACACAGTACACTATTGCATGGTCACTGCAAAGATAAGGAGGATGCCAGAGGATTGGATTCTGCTGGGGTTTGAGGAGAGAATCCAGTCTAGCAAGGAATGGTTATGCGATTTCAGGTTTGTCCGTGTGGGTTGGGAAATGAGTTGTGATAGGTTAAGTGACTTGAGTTGTATCTGGATTTTGTGGTTTTTAGGGTCAAGCCAATTGAAGTTGAAATCCCCAAGAACTAGCAGCTCACTCTTCTCATTCAGAGAGGAAATGGAGCCAAGAAATTGGGTGATATCAGTCAGGGATTGTAGAGGGGCTTTAGGGGGGCGGTAGATGCCAGCGAGCAAGATGGGCTTAGAAAAGGGGAGGCAGATTCTGCCAACTAGGATTTCAAAAGAGGGTGGGCTTGGGGGGCTGTTTAACAGTGTAAATTGTAAGGTGTCTGCAATATAAAATAACACTCCTCCTCCTCTCTTTGACCTATCTCTCCTAAAAATGGAGTATCCCTGGATGGTGATATTTGCATCAGGGGTTTTATGGGTTAGCCATGTTTCTGTAAGAACGATGGCTTTGGGTTTATGCATAAGGCACCATGCCCTTAGTTCGTCCAGTTTGGGCAGCAGGCTCCGGATGTTTATATGGGCGACAGCCCTTTTTGGAATTTAAAGGTGGCATTCTCAGGGGCATGGGACAGAGTTGAAATGGGAGGACCTGGTTAAGGTTCAATATCACCTGCTAAAGAGAGTAATAGTATGAGTAGAAATTTGGGTAGTTGTTTGCAAGTTGTAAATTTGTGGTGTTTTCCATTAGAGTGAGCAGTGGTTGGTGTGCTGGTTTTTAGAGTTCTCCACCAGCATTCAGTAGATAGTGCAAGGCTTTTGAGTAGTCCAGAGTGTATGGTGATGTTGGGTGTGGGCCAGGATGGAGGAGTTTGCAGTGTATAGAGGGAAGGTTGGGTAGAGATAGAACCCAAATACAGCACTCAGGTTCACGCTCTGTGTGTAAAGTGAATGATTTAAAACATGAACTTTATTAACTGTACCAAATATATAAAATAATGGGTGTTAAAAACTGACGACCTGAAGGAATAATGACCTTCAATACTAGAACCGTATAGGTTTAGGGTCTAGAGTGTAGGTGTGTTCTGTGAAATACATGTAGCACACTAAACATAAATCCTAGTGAGGATCTAGCCAATCTATACTCACTGGCTCTAAGGTAAGTACTAATGGCCGCAATCGCCTATGGCAAACTTGGTAAGGCTAGATATTAAGTTGTGTACTCAAAAAGTAACAAATAACTGGTAAGTTGCTGATAGTCAGTCACAGTACTTATAAGGTAAGTAAGGACTTATAGCTCCAGTTAGTAGTAGTAGTATCCTAATAAGGTAGGTGTGGTGCTTGGTCAGGTTGACCTAAAGTAACCTGCTTATCTGTAGAGTAGTAGTGAGGATGTGACCTCTGATAACCTCAGTAGTAGTGTGGACAGGTTAATAGCACTATGTGCGGGCTGATGCAGGGGAAAGCACACTGACACCTATAACTGTGAATAGCAACCAGTAAAAGCAGTGAGTGTATCAGAGATACATGAACTGGTACACATTATATAGACCAGAGGTGATATTCGGCTGTAATAAGCTCTCAGCTATTTCATATTGTGATAGATTGACAGTATATATATATATAATGACCCTGAGGGCAGGTATACTCCTGTACAGTGACAGATACCTCCTTCAACCAGGGATCAGGAATATCGAACTACACATATGAACAGGCTGAGTGCTAGTATTAGGTACAGAATCCCCATGAGCTGCTGTCAGGGAGTCCCTGAGTCACAATAGTATCCAATGCAGCTCGCTGTGAAGCAGGGGACCTAACCTGTACTTAGTACCTATACCATGAATAGGGCACCAGATGCCAGTATTAGATTGGGTTTAAGAGGCTCAGAGTGTCCATCGGGGCACTTTGAGAGCCTGTATAGACACACGAGCAGGGAACCACATCACCTCGCAGTCTGAGACTGTGAATGCGGTGGAGATCAGACCCCTGCGCGTGCACGTATGACAACAGATCCGCCGACGCGCGTGTTTCGCGAGAGGCTTTTTCAAGGCGTGAGTGCAAGTAATCATAAGTGTACCCTGCTGGTAGGCAGGTATTTATAGGTCCTTACAGGTGGATGACGTCACGAGTAACCCCTGGTGTGCTGGAGCATGCGGGAGGCTGCGCTGCTATGCGCAGTAAGTATAACCTAATGTATGACTGCATGGCCAGCACAATAAAGGTGATACTGTCTGACTAACTGTGTGGTGTATGATATAGTTATTAATTAGTCAGATTCAGCACATTGAGAGTAAAAAACCTCAGTGTGCCTCAAGGGTAGTTGAATGGCAGATACAGTATGAGTTACTGTTGAGTGGATAGTGGTCCAGAGGAACCACGAATAGGATCATTGTTACCACTGAATAGTGGATTTAATCAGGATATGGAGATTACCTGATCTCAACATGGCAAAAGTGGGTCCCTGATGACAACCAGTGAGTAAGGAAGTGTCAGATATAGAGCTGGCAGCTGAGTTATTTACAGAAAGGGGCTAAATAAATAGCCCTCATTGAGGCCATTAGGTGAAAGTGTACCCAACGTGTATATCCATTTGGACTCACGTTGTAGGAGGGTTCTATCCCAGTCCCCCTTCCTAGGCCCCCTAGTAAGATGATCAATACCACAGAATGTAATTGCTTTGAGGTCTCCATTATGAAACAACTTAACGTGTCTGAATAGAGGTTTATCAGCGTTGTTCCTAATGGAACCGATATGTTCGAGTACTCGCTGTTTCAGACATCGTTTCGTTTTCCCTACATAGATCTTTCCACATTTGTAGATGCCTTGATATATTACACCTGTACTAAGACAGTTAATAAATCCACGTATTTGATACGTCTTAGTGCTGTCCCAGTTGTGGAATTGTTTAGTTGTTCTCATGTATTGGCAAGCCTTACACCTTTGACAGGTGTATGACCCTGAGGGTTTTGGTGGAAGCCAGGTTCTGGGTGTCTCTTCCTTGAAGTGACTCTGGACTAGTAGATCACGTAGATTCCTGGCACGTCTACTGGTCATGGATGGGTAGTTCTTTATGACCCCTTTGAGTAGTTCATCCGCTGTTAGGATGTGCCAGTGTTTCTGGAGAATGTTACGGGCTTGAGGCCATTCCCTGTTAAACGTACTTATGAACCTTATCACTTTGTCTTGCGGATTGAATGGTTTATCCATTATAAGTGATCTCCGGTTAGTATGTTTGGCTCGTTTATATGCCTTTTTAATGCTACGTTTGCTATAGCCTTTACAGTGTATAGAGGGAGTAACATCTCCATGAGGCCAGGAGAAAGAAAAAAGTTAAGATACATAGCAGGTTCATGATGCCAGAGGTAGGCAGTGCTGCATGTAGCTGTTGTGAGCAAAGTGAGTGTGTGCAGACTAAACAGCAGGGGTGTGCCTGTTCCTTGTCAAATGTTTTGCTGCATTGCAATGCTACACTGGCGACACATCTTATTCTAACACTTCCCGCATGGCAGGATGCATGCGGGAAGCGTGGTGACGCGGCTTGTCGCGATGTCACTGTGACGTCACAGTCACGTGCGCGACCGGCTTCCCCGACACCCCTGGAGTTTAAAGTGAGGTAAGCGGGGTGCGGTGAAGCAGAGTGGCAGAGCAGGAGCCGGGTTTGGGGTCGGGAAGGGGGGCTAAAATGCGCACGAAGTGGAGGGGGGTGCGCGGGCAACACGCGGCGGCGCGCGGTCTAGACCGGGCGCTAGCTGGAGGAGATCCCGGAGTGCTGCCGGTAAAAGTTAGAATAAAGTGTGTCGGCACAGTATTGTTAATTCATGGTTTCAGTGTTTTGTGCAAACAGTTTTGGGAGAGGCTGCAGTGAAACAAGTTGTAAAGGGTTGGGGGGGTTAAAAGCATGGGATCAAAGTGTGGTCATATAAGCTCACCGTTTGTTGCCTCGAGTAAGAGTTTGCAGAAGGGATGCAGTCCCCAGTCAACTGTAGTTAAACTATTGTCTAACTATTATTGTCACTTAAAATGATCACTTTAAATGCATCACTCTTAAGATGCCAATGCTACCTTGCCAATGCAAGGGGGATATGTGTTTTACATCTAAAGCAGTCACATGACCCTCCTCCCACCTTTTGATATTCAAACATACCAACTTATCTATGCTTAAGGCCACTGAGTAAATCTTTTAAACAGAACTTGCACATCAAGGGACATACCAACTTATCAATGAAGCCCACCTTACACCATACAGCTGTTTATATGCAGCCTCAATTTAATGTCATTATTTTCCTTAGCAGAATAGTAAATTTGATTTGTTTTTATGTTTGGTATATACACGTTTGTGTACACACACATACATACACGTTTTTTCATTTATATGTTTTTAGTGCTGCTTAGTTAGTGTTTTTTAGTTTCCTTAGGGATTTCTTGTATTATATCTACTATAACTTTTTTCATTAATAATAAGATCATTTTTGCATTATTCTGTTTGTGTTCTCTCTGTTTTGTAGGTTTTTTTAATACGTTTGGTTTTAATGATTATGGTTTCATACACTATGGTCATATCATTCTGCTACTCTTTTGCTGCTATCTAAATTGAGGCTATATATACATACATACATACATACATACATATACATACATACATACATACATACATACATACACATACATACACATACATATACACACACACACAGGCAATGCATTTGTTTTGCCACAACGTCGCGTCGCTGTTGCCCTCACTAAAAGCGCAGCCTTATGCTTACATAGTCTGAAACTTCCAGTATATCGTTTATTGTGCGTTTCAGACAGCTTAATTCCTCTGCTTCAGCTCGGAAGATACTTCCTCTTTTACATGTCAGCTCACACAGAGAAGCTATAGCCCATAACACACACACGATGCTGGCCCCTGTGGTAATGAAGGAGTTAAACTCCAACCAATACTCCCTCAATCTAATTACTTTCTAACTCTATTTATTTATTTATTTAAACTCTCTTTTTATTGGTTTTTGCATACATCTTAGACACTTTTAAAATATCAAAGCCATAACCGGTTAGACAAAAACTTTCTAGGACGTACAACATATAACAGACCATGTGATGGGGAGACAACAAGACAACGACCACGGAGGGGAGTGGCGGGGAGAGGGGGGGTTCGGGAAGAGTATATATCAAGCCGCTATCCATCCGCTTCCAACTGATGTTCGCCACTTATGCGTTCCGATTCGCATGCGTCCACTTGTGCAGTATTGCTCGCGTTTTACCGGCTCTATGTGGGGATGCCCACCGTCAAGTCTTCATGTCTTGTCCTGTCCACAACCCACAGTGCCCCATCCAAGGAGGACTCACTTATTTATTTATTTATAAAATATTTTACCAGGAAGTAATACATTGAGAGTTACCTTTCGTTTTCAAGTATGTCCTGGGACTTGATTCTATCACAGCCAAATTGTGGCATCGCTCACCCCTGGAATATCTGTCTGGGCCAGCCAGGGCAGCCAGACCTTTTGGAATTTTGAGCCAGTGTCATTAACTAAACTCGTTAACGTTTCCATCTGGCATACGAACCAAATTCTGTTTCTGATTTTTCCTATTGATGGTATTGCGTTCTGGTTCCACAATGCTGCGTTCTCGCACCTCATAGCCGTTGCAAAGTGTGCTATTAATTTGTTCCCCGTTCTTGGCACTTCGTCTGTGGGTTTACTTAATATGAACAGCCACGGGTCCAGCTGAATTTGGAGGCCCAAAATCCTCTGTAACCAATCTCTGATCTGGCTCCAAACGGGTACAATTTTCGGGCATGACCACAGCATGTGCACCAGATCTCCCTGTTCCCCGCACTGCCGAGGACAGAGCGGGGAAGAGCCCGATACAAATTTAGCCAATCTAACTGGGGTGAGATACCATCTTAACATAACCTTATATGAGTTCTCCTTCAATGTTGTGCAAATGGAACTACTAGCCGCGGCCTTGAATATTGCTCTCCAGTCCTCGTCTTCAAGTGGGCCCTGTAAATCTGATTCCCATTGAGTCGTAAATCTGATTCCCATTGAGTCATAAATCTGGGTCTGTTTGTGTCGTCTTTGTCAGCACCGACCACATCTCTGTACAGAGTAGAAATCAGTCCCCGTTGTCTGTGCCTCTCACGCAGAGCCTTTCAAAATTCGTTAACGGTGGTCTGACCGGGTGTGTATTATAAAATGCCCGAACCTGGAGGTACCTAATAAATTCTGTGTTAGGGATGCCCTTTTCTGACTTTAATAGGTCAAATGATTTAATGGTGTTACTACCCTCCAGGTACTTCAGTCTTCTAAACCCTAATTGTCGCCACAGCGGGAAACTCTTACCCTCCAGCCCGGGAGCAAAGTCTGGGTTGCCGTACAAAGGGGCCATTAGTATGTGTTTGGAGGTCAGTGAGCGATTACTTTTGGCCGCGTCCCAGACCGATATTGAGTTGAGCACAGAGGTTAGAGGCTCCTTTATATCCTTTACCCATTTCCTCGGGTACCAGATTAGATCTCTGAGCTCCAGCGGGGCACACGCCTCCCTTTCTAGTGCTACCCACCTCCGCAGCTCTGGGTCCCCATGCCATTGCGTGATTTGGCACAATTGTGCCACTTTGTAATAGGACAGTAAGCTTGGCACTGCTAGTCCCCCCCCCCCACCTCCCTAGGTTTCTGCATCATTTTTGCATTTATCCGTGGTTGTTTACCCTTCCAAATAAATTTTGGGATTTAGTTTTGTAACTCTGCTATCTCCGATCGCACCACGGGTATCGGAAGAGTCTGAAACAGGTATAGAATCCGGGGGAGGATGTTCATCTTGACACTATAGATCCTACCCATCCATGAAATACCATATGCTGACCAGTCTTTCAGTTCCTTCTTTAGAGTCTTCAATAGACTGGGATAATTTGCTTGATATAGGGAGGCTATCTTTCTGTGATATGCACACCCAGGTACTTTATGGATGTGGACTGCCACTTAAACTCAAAGTTGCGTTCGATTAGTTTCTCCATCTCTCGTGGGATGTTCAGATTAAGTGCCTCAGATTTTGTCTGATTTATCTTGAAACCAGAGATCCGGGCAAATCTTTCTAGAAGCTCAAACAGGTTAGGTAGCGAGTTGAGCGGTTTTGTGAGTGTCAGAATAATATCATCTGCGTACAATGCCACTTTGTGTTCTTGCGAGTGTATTTGTACTCCAGCGATATCCGGGTTACTACGGATTTGGGCTGCTAGTGGTTCGATGCATAGGGCGATAACGGGCATCCTTGTCTCATACCACTTTTAATTTGGAACAGCTCTGAGGGGAAACCCTGGTGAATCACCCTTGCTGCCGGAGCTAGGTAGAGCGCTTTTATTGCCCTTAGGATTTTATCCCCGAACCCAAATGCCCCAAGCGTGGACTCCAAGTATGGCCAGTCTATCCTGTCAAAGGCTTTCTCCGCGTCCAAGCTTAAGACCAAGCTCCGGACCCTGTTGGCTTCCATAAAATCAATTATATCTACAATCCGTCTAGTATTGTCGGCCGCTTGTCTATCTCTAATAAAGCCAACCTGGTCCGGATGGATCAGCCTCGGCAGGATAACACTTAAACGATAGGCCAGTAATTTAGAGTATATTTTGACGTCTGAGTTAATCAATGATATCGGCCTGTAACTTTGGCAATTTGTGGGATCTTTGTCCCCTTTATGAATCAAGGATATCGACGCCTGGAGCATCTGCTCTGAGAAGGGTTCTCCTGCTAGGACTCCGTTAAATAACCGGAGCATAAGTGGGGCAAGTACGCCTATGAATTTTTTATAGTAAAGATTGGAGAACCCATCTGGGCCCAGGGCTTTAGAGGGCTTTAAGTTTTTGACCACTGCTGTTAATTCTTCCTGTGTGAAATCACTCTGTATTGCCTCTCGCTCTAAGCTGTTCAGCTGTGGCAGTGCCGTGTCTGCTAAGAATTTCTGCAGTTTACTGCTTGTCTTAGCGTTATGGACCACCTTCTCCCATTGTATAGATGTGCATAATATTTTTTAAACTATTCCCCTATATTTTTGGGGTTATAGGATAACTCCCCCACCTCCGTCATAATTGCATGAAAGTTGTAATTTGGTTTCCTATTACGAAGTCTGGTGGCTAACATTGTGTCCGGTTTATTAGCTTTCTCAAAGAACCTCCTCTGTGTCCAACTCAAATCTTTTTCGGCCCGGGAAGTGAGGAGGAGGTTAAGCTCAATCCTTACATGCTTCAACTCCTTTAGTGTATCCCCTCTACCTGATCGGCTATGTAGTGTAGAGAGCTCATGTAACCTCTTATATAACTGTAAATGTGCATATAAGGGGGGACTCCATTTTGATTGCTGGATAACCATTTTTCTATAACTATTCTGTACTAACGTTTAAGTCTCAGGAACTAATCACATGCCATATGCCATACGTAATTGTGCTGTGCAGGCAGGTCTGAGAATGTGACCTGACCTGTCACCTACTTATCGCTAGCTGAACTGTGTTTGTTCAGACTTATTTTGCCCTGTAGAAAACAGGAACTTGTCTTCAGCCATATTGGGCATAAGTTACACAACAATGCATTTCACAACATACTGCCATTTCCTTAACGGCCTCCTAACTCGGTATTGAGCCCCTTTCCCAGACCATAAACTGTCTAACTGTCATTTTGCTGAGATAGACAGACTGTGAAGTAAAAGGGGAAGTATGTTCTCATATCTGTGTTTTTTCTATGCTCAAGTTTGCTATATAAACTGGCTGTATACCCTTCAATAAATGAGAGAACGGTTTTTGACAAAGCTTCACTGGTTGTCTGACTCAATTACTGTCTTCTCCCGAGCTCGTCCGCCATTTTGTTTTCCCAGATCATCAGCGCTATAAGAGTGAGTTAAATCCTCCGGAGGTTGGAGTCGTCCCGAGTCGGCAGACGGTGTATTTTCACGCTAAGACGTTGGAGAATACAAGGGCACATTTTCAATAACTGAGTCAATTTGGCGTCCCTTTGCTTTTTCCTTCTGGCCGCTATGCTTATCAGTACCCCCCGTATCGTGGCCTTGTGAGCCTCACACAACATTGTGTGGGACTCCACACTGCCTAGGTTGGTCTGGAAATACTGAGAGATTTCCTCCTTAACCGTCTTTGCTAGATCTGGTATCTTAATCAACGATTCATTAAGTTTCCAGTTTGCTCCCGGGCTAATTGGCCTAATATGTGCGCATCTTAGCTCAATCGATGTATGATCCGACCATGTAATGTCATGTATTTTGGTGTCGGAAATCTGTGGGACAATTCTACTTGAGACAAAAAAGTGGTCGAGCCTTCTGTAACTGTCATGGGGATGGGAATAACAAGTATAACTACACTCTCCCTGGTGCTGTTCCCTCCATATGTCAACCAGGCTCCCTTGTCTTAAACCTTTTAGCAAAGGCCCATTGCCTTCTTGTCTAGTTTTCTGCTGCAATGGGGATCTATCAATGCGAGGGTCAATGACTTTGTTAAAGTCACCCGCGAGAATTATATTCCCTTCTGCCCACCGTTGGAGCGTCTGGAAGAACTCATCGAAGAACTGAGATTCGTTTTCACTGGGTGCGTAGATGCACGCTAACGTCGTTTTACTCTGCTGCAAGAGTCCTACTAAAATGAGATATCTCCCCTTCTTGTCTCTCTTCACTATCTCCACTTGGAAGGAGGATTTGTTGTGAAATATGATAGCAACCCCCTTCTTCTTCGCTGCCTTGTGTTGTTGAAGTTTAAAAACTACGTTAAAGTTCTGGACTTGGGCCAACCCTGCGTTAAGGACGATGGACGACCCCCGGCCTTTCCGGTTGTTACAAGGCATCAGGGGGAGCGGAGTGGGCGCCCTGCTCTCAACACTGAAAGAAATCGCAAAGACCCCCAAAATGGCTGCAAGACTCTTACCTGGGGAAGAAGCAGGAAAAGCGCGGCAGGATCCATGGCTGTGATGGTTTCGGCGCGAAGGAATGGTGAGCAGAACAAGCCCGCCTCCAGCTACACCCTCCACCGCCAGCGGACGTCCTCCAACTGAGCCTACCTCGCCCACATTCTGACGTCAGAAGGCGGGATCTCGCGATACCTCGAAGAAAGCCGGATGACGTAGCAGCAGCGACGGAAGCCTAAGGGACATACAGCGCCGGAAGAGATCCGGTACTCCCCGGCGGGGGTACGCGAACTCCGCTGCCGGGGAGGAACGCGAAGGGTTGAGGGGTCCGGGGGAGGATGAAGAGGAGGGAGGGGGAGCGGAGCCATCAGGATGGTACATGGAGCGAGGCCTCCTCAGCAGTGACGGAAGGGAGAGGGCAATATGAGGAGAAGAGCCCGAATATAGATAAGGGGAGCCCTTCAAAAGTAGGAGGAGAGGGACCAGGGGGGCGGGATAAATTAAAACATTTAGAGGTTCAGGGAGACTGGTAGCCTGTAGGAATACACAGGGGGTAGCAAGCTAGGAAGACGCAGCACAGGCACCAGGGGCTGCAGGGTCACGAGGCAATGGCCCGAGTTCAGTTCAGCTCAGAAGAGTTAGTTTTAGTTTTATAGGGAGTAAAGGGACACACAGCCACATTTGGGTTAGGGCTGAGTTAACTACTCTAGAGTTAGAGGGAAAGTCCGGTTGTAAAGTTTGTAACTGCCGACGGGTGTGGGGACTACCACCAAACCTGCCCGTAGGCTTGCGCTGTTGGGGCGGGGATGTGGGCCTAGCTCACAGCCCCGTCAAAGACCCGGGAACTCATGGCCAGAAAGTGGGGCCATGGAACTGGACTGGGGGGGAGGAGGGTCCAGGTTGGGGGAGATACCCCCGGGCGTCGAACCTGAGGTCCTCGGAGGCCACTACGGTTCTATTTGTGTATGTCTGTTTCCTTTGTTTTTCCCTTGTGTTTCCTCTCCCCCCCCCATCACAGATCCCCTCGGCAAAGGAGTGAAGATCAGCAGAAGCCACCAACACAGAAGAAAAATCCACTATGCTCCACATCACATAGGTAGGCTCTGGTTCTACTTTATACACTGCAAGTCAATTAACACAAAAACATGGCTGTAACATTCATATCCCAAAATGTTAAAGGGTTTAACAGCCCGAGAAAACGTAAGATTGCCTTCTCCGAATTCAGACGAAGGGGAGCAGACGTAGTTTTCCTCCAGGAGACACATTTTAGTACTCATAGTAGCCCAGGGTATTTTGACAAGCACTATAGGCAATTTTTCCTGTCCTAACTCTATTTAATAACTTTCCCAATCTTATCCTCACTGATTTCTAATGTTAATTCCCAATGTAAATAACCCCCATTATCTCCCAGTCCCTGTGATACAGGAGGAGTAACCGCGGGGACAGGCAAGCTGCCACGCGTCGCTAGATGCGGACCCCCTTCGCTCCCCTCCCTCGCGGCGCCGATCAGACGATGGCGGCGCCACGGAAGACAAAGTGGTGTGCGCTCCCCCATCCCATCCGTCGCCTACGGAACTGAGAAAGGGCGCATCAACCGAGGTGTTTGTGTGTGTGTTTTTGTGTGTGTGTGTGTGTGGTGTGTTGTGTTGTGGTGTTTTGTGTGTCTCACTTCCAAATAGCCCCCCCCCCTCCGGTCCACTGACCGACCCCACCGCCCCTCCTGTTCCACTGCCCTGTCCCCTGCCCCCCCCCTCCTGTCCACCTGCGCCCCACTCCTGTCTCCACTGGCCCCACCCCTCCTTTCCACTGCCCCCCCCTCCTTTCCACTGTTTGCCCCCCCTCCTTTCCACATGCCGCCCCCCCTCCTGTGTCCACTGCCCACGTGGTTCCGACCGTGCCACCCGCCTCCTTTCCACTGCCCCCCCTACCGGTCCACTGTCCACTGCCCCCCCCCTCCTGTCCCTGCCCCCCCTCCTGTCCACTGCCCCCCCCCCACTCGGCCCCCCCCTCCGGTCCACTGCCCCCCCCCTCCTGTCCACTGCCCCCCCCTCCTGCCAAGTTGGCCGCCCCCCCGCCGTCCACTGCCCCCGCGTCCCCTCCTGTCCCTGCTGCTGCCCCCCCCCCTGTCCACTTAACCCCCCCTCCTGTCCACTGCCCCTGTCCACTGGCCCCCCCCTCTCTGTTCCACTGTCTGCCCCCCAACCTGTTCTCACTGCCCCCCCCTCCCTGTCCACTCCCACCGCCTCCTGGCAACTGCCCCCCCCCTCCTGTCCACTGCCCCCCTCCTGTCCACTGCCCGCCCCCCCTCCCTGTCCCCTGCCCCCCCCTGCCCTGTCCCTGCCACGCCCCCCCCCTCCCCTGTCCACGGCCCCCCACCTCCTGTCCCTGCCGCCCCCCCCCTTTCCACGTGCCCCCCTCTCCTGTCCACTGGGCCCCCCCCCTCCTGTCCACTGCCCCCCCTCCTGTCCAACTGGCCACGCCCCTCCTGGCCGACGGCCACCCCCCCTCCTGTCCACTGCCGTCTGAGCCCCCCCCCCCTCCTGTCCCCCTGTCCCCCCCCCTCCTGTCCACTGTGCCCTGGCCCACCCTTCCTTTCCCCCGCCCCCCTCCTGTCCACCGCCGGCTCCCTCGCAGTCCACCCGCCATCCCCCCTCCTGTCCCCCGCCCAGGTCGCGCCCTCCTTTCCCCACATCCACACCTTGCCCCACCCTCCTGGTCCACCTCGGCCACCCCATCCTGTCTCACCTCCCCCCCTCCTGGTCCACCTCCCCCCGACCCCTCCTGTCCCACCTCCCCCCCCCTCTCCGTTCCACTGCACCCCTCCTCTGTTCCATGCCCCCCCTTCTCCTGTCCACTGCCCCCTCCTGTTACCACCATCCCCTCCCCCTCCCCCCCACCCCCTCGCCCCTCTCCTGTCCACTGCCCCCCCCCCCTGTCCCACTGTCCTCCCTCCTGTCCACTGTCCGTCCCTCTCCGTACCACTGTCGCCCCCCCTCCCTGTCTACTACCGTGCAGATCCGTCCCCCCGGCCTCCTGCCCCCCCCCATCCGTCCACGTCCGGCCCTCTCGTCCACGTCCCCCCATCTTCCACTTCCGTCCCCACCCCCCTTCCTGTCCAACTGGTAACATCCTCCACAACCCTCCTGTCCACTGTTGATCCCCCCCCCCCCTCTGTCCACTGTTCGTCCGTCCCCTCTCTGGGTGTGAACCGGGGAGAGAGAAAGGGAGCGGGAAAATTTACTCAGGCAACGCCGGGCTCTCTCCTCACATCGCCGCTACAACTCACCTCTCTCCCTCCCCGCCGCCGCTTCGCAACTGCGACAGATGGCGGCGCCCGAAGGACCCCGTTCCTCCCTCCGCGGCGCACCAGTTGAGAAGGAATGCGGCGCACGGTTATAGGACTACAGTACGTTGTCGCAGTGTGGTGCGCTCCGCCACTTTCCCCCCCCCACTTCCTCTCTCCCCCCCTCAGCCCCCCCCTTCTCCCCCCCTCACGCCCCCCCACCCTCCCACCTACCCCCACACCCCGAAGCACACTCACTACGCTCAACATCCCGAGGCGGAGGAGGGAGGAATAATGTGCTAGGTAGGGGCGGAATCATTGTAGGCCCCTCGTGAAGGGAGACTAAAAAAAAGGGGGCTGTACGTAATAGAAAATGGAGGGATAAATGACAAAACAGGGAGGAGGGCAGAAATAACTAATTATAGCACTCGGTACTGTGAGAACAGACGCCGCGTGCTTTGATAAGGACCCGAAAACTTAAAACGCTCCCCGCCAGGGCACCCAGAGCCGACACAACTTAAACAATGTACTTACCTCCACCCTCACCCTCCCTCCCCTACCGTTACCCCCCCCCCTCCCGCGCCCCGCCCTCTTGACGCCCCACTCGGGAGCCACACCCACCCTACACCTTTTGAAGATCCAACCCCCATCCCTTTGACGACGCCCACGCCCGCCCCTCTTAAGCGGCCGGCCCCCACTCCACTTTGTGACCCGACGCCCCCCCCCCGCCCTAACCCCCCCTCCTTTGACGCCCCCCCCTCCTTGACGCCCCACCCTGCCTTTGAGACCGCCCCCCGCCCCTCCTTGACTGCCCCCCCTGCCTTTGACGTCCCCACCCCCTGCCTTGACGACACCCCCCCTGCTTTGACCCTGAACGCCTCCCCTCCCCTGACCCCTCTCCCTGTGTGCTCCCCTCCACCGGGCTTCAAACTCACATCACCTCCACAACAATGACTGACACAACACACAAACTTACTGACAACACACCACGCTGACTGAGCCGCAACGACTACACTGACGCGCCACCACACCTGAAATTACACACCCACACTGCTTGACACACCGACACTGTACTGTACCACTGACACTGATCACACACACACACACTGGCTCACACACACACACTTACTGACGCGCGCACACACAACACACCCAACACACCACTGACTGACCGACACACACTCACCTGACTGACACACACATGACTGACCACACACGACTGACACGCACACCACGACTGACGCGTCACACATCGACTGACGCGCGCACAGCCGACTGACGAGCGCACACCTGACTGACGCACGCTCACACACCCCCCCACACAACACTGACTGCCGCACGCCACACACACTGACGACTGCGTCCGCACACGCACAACTGACTACGCGCAACAAAACCCTGACTGACCCACACAGCAAGCACCAACTGACTGAGGCACACACACGCACACACTACTGTGTGTGCGTCATCATTCGTGTGTGTTTTGTTTCTGCCTCAGACTACCTGAGCGCGGCTCCAAACACACAGTGACTGACGCACACGACCGCCCATGAGCTGTGAAAGGAGGGAGACGGGGGCGGGTGGGGGACTGGATTGATGTGAATGGGACCACGAGAGAGGGAAGAGGGAGGAGGCGAGAGGGAACGGGAACATTACATCCAGGGCAACGCCGGGTCTCTCAGCAGATATATATAATAAGCAACAAAAAGAAGACAGGCGCGCTCCCATTGCATAATACTGTAATTTTAATAATAAACTGTACTGCAGATAGATCACGGACACTTACATTTAGCACGTCTAAAATAAGATCGTGTTATTCAAGTCTTTACAATCACCCGCTGAGCCTCAGTTAGATGGATTCGTCGGCGCGATATTAGTCACACTCCTAATCGTGGGAAACCAGGAAGATTGCGCGCGCACACCAGTCTCACCCCTGGCAGTGAGATCCCGCGATAGTAAGAACCACGGCCCAAGGAGATTCGACAGGCAGTTCGATGCTCCTGAACCGATGCTACATGCAAAAATACTAACCGGACTGCGCTCCAAACTGGTGCAAATCAATATCAGGTCAGAGAATAGATGGAGATAATAATTGTCCAATGCTGATATATATATATATATATATATATAATATCATATATATAGATATATTATGATATATATACTATATATATCTATATATATTTTTTTTTTTTTATAACAGTTTCGGTCCAAGGAATAATTGGTACACTGACCACAATTTTCATAAGTTGTGGCTCTCATACTCCTACTACACAATGGATTTGAAATGAAACACAACCGAGAGCCATAGAAGTGCAGGCCATTCAGCTTTTAATCAAGGGGTTGTGAACAAAAATATCGTAGAAACTTAGGGAATTGCAAACATTTTCATACAAGTCCCCTATGTTCAGAGGCGCAAATTGTAATTGGACAATTAACACAATCATAAATAAATATTCAACTTTAATACTTTGTCAAAATCCTTAAGCACCCTGACTGCTTACTGTCTGGAACGCACGCGACATCACAAAACGCTGGTTTCCATCCTTGTAATGGCTTTGCCAGAACTTTACTGCACTTCGTGTCATTTTGTTGTTTGTCGTGGGTCTTTCTGCCTTAAGTTTTTGTCTTCAGCAAGTGATATGCATGCGCGATCGGTTAAGATCAGGTGATTGAACTCGGCCATCAGAATATTTCCACTTTTTGCTGCAATTAAAAAAACTCGTGGGTTGCGTTCGCATAATGTTTTGGTCGTTGTCCATCCTGTAAGTGAAGCGCTGTCCAATCAACTCGCACTGAACTCTGAACAGACAATATATCCCGTAGTATAACATTTCAGAATTCATCAGACGTGCTTCTGTCTTTGTCAATCATCATAAACCCTAGTGACACACAGTGCCATTGTAAACCATGCATGCTCAGTGCCATCACACTGCTCCACCGTGTTTACAGATGATGTGTGTATGCTTCGGATCTGAACCGTTCCAAGCCTTCTCCATACTGTATTTTCTTCCATCATTCTGGTAAACGGTGGATACGTTAGTGTCATCTGTCCAAAGAATGCTTGTTCCAGAACTTGGGCTGGGCTTTTTCTTTAGATATTGTTGGAAAGTCTAACTGCCTTCTATTGCTTGAAGCTTATGAATGGTTTGTTCCCCTTATGGTGTGAAACCCTCTGTAATTTGCGTCTGTGACGTTTCTCTTTATGGTACACTTGATAATGATATGCCTACCTCCTGGAGAGTGTTCTTCACTTGGCTGGATGTTGTGGAGGGGTTTTCTTTACCATGTAAAGGATCCTACGCTCATCCACCACTGTTTTCTTCCGTGGACGTCCAGGCCTTTTTGTGTTGCAGAGCTCACACGGCGTTCTTTTTTTCTCCGACGTGTACCAAATCTGTTGATTTGGGCCACTCCTAATGTTCCTGTATCTCTCTATGGATTTTTCTTTTTTTGGCAGCCTAAGGCTCGGCCAGGCCCCCTGCTGGCTTGCTGAGGCGCGCTGAGGCCCGCGAAAGCGGTGCTTTCCCTTCCTGCGGTTGCTTTACCGCACGCACTGTCAGCGGGCCGTCGGGCCGGGGCGGGCGCGTCACGTCGGCCGGTGGGGTGGCCAGTGATCACAGAGCTGTTCGCCCTCATTGGGCGAACCGCTCACGTGACCGGCCTGTCGCTCGGCAAGCGGGGGGAATTTTAAATTCTCCTAAGACTACGCTTCCGTGCGCTTGCAGAGCATAGGTGAGCCCCTACTAAAGCCGCTCTAATTGCGCCTGTGAGGGTCTCAGTGCTGAGCGGGAGCGCGCCTCACGCGCGCTTTCCGCAAACAAGCACTAAAACATGGCCAGGCCTTAGGATGCCCCTGTATCACTTGCATTGAGAGCGCCTTTGACGCATGTTGTGGGTTCACAGCAACAGTTTCCAAATGCGAATGCCACACCTGGAACAACTCCAGACCTTTCCTGCTTAATTGATGTTGAAATAAACGAGCATAGCCCACACTGCCATGAAACAGCTTTGAGTCAATGTCCATTGTTTTGGTCCCTTGAAAAAAGGGGGGTACTATTAAAGAGATGTATTCCTAAACCTTTGCTCCAATTTGGATGTGAATACCTCAATAAAGCTGATAGACTGCCACTATAAGCCCATATTCATTATTAACTGTAACTTGAATTTATTTGGGTACACAGCCGAAATAACAAAAACTTGTATCAGTGTCCAATTATTTCCGGATCTAACTGTGTGTACTGTACTGTAGTGCCAACGGTTATTCTACACAAACCATGTGGCAATCGCCAAAAAAGACCCAGGTACGTGCTGGTCTAGTTTAAGGCAGTTTAGGGGCATTCTGCATTGAGTAATGACCCTCGGATTAACAGCGGGGTCCTGGCAGTTCCATTCAAACTGAATGGGACTGCCAGGGACCCCTGCTCGTGTTAATAACCGCTAAGGTGTTAAGGTTTAAGAGACATATATGGCTCTTTTTATCTTGTGTATGTTTGCAGCATCGGAGGGGATGGACAGTGATGAAGATGAGGATGGCCTTATCGTAGCAGCCGGGCAAGGTGTGAGTGCAGTATTATTTTATTTATTAATTCTGCTTATGTATTTTTAAATGGGCAAATGCACTATTATCCATATGTGGATAATAGTAATTTTGACATTATATACGTGATGTGTTAGGGGCCGGGGGGAGGGGGTTTGTATTTCTGATGTGTTTTTGAAATATTTTTGGGGGGGCACAGAATTGGTACTGCAGGCAGGCGGGACACAGCTGCGGGAAACACCCAAGGCCACCGCTGGCCTATAGTATCATTGCTGTGCATCCCAAAATTACATATATGTACTGTATGTTAGGGGGGTTATAGAGGTGTTTTGGGGGCACAGGGGTTGGTGGTGTTATAATATATATATATATATATATATATATATATATATATATATACACACACACCACACACACACACACACACACACCCACACACACCCACCACACACACAACACACACACACACCACACACCCACACACACACACACACACACTCCACACACACACTCACACACTCACACACACACATATCCAGTGTTCGACAAATCACCCAAAAATCTACTCGCCCAACCAAAAAATCTACTCACCCCCACCCGCCCCTAGTCCCGCTCCCAACCCCACTACTATCACCCGCCCGCGCGGGTATCGGGGGAAGCAGGGAGTGGCGCGGGGACCGGGGAGAGAAGGGGGGGGGATCACCCCCACTACCATCCCCCGCCCCGCGCGGGTATCGGGTAGGGAAGCGGGAAGTGGCGCGGGGACCGGGGAGAGAAGGGGGGTTCACCCCCACTACTATCCCCCGCCCGGGTATCGGGGATTAAGGGGGAACACCTCTGCCCCGCGCGGGTATCGGGGGAAGCAGGAAGTGGCGCGGGGACCGGGGAGAGAAGGGGGGGGGGTCCACCCCCACTACCATCACCCCCCTGCGCCTGCCGGTATCGGTGGGGAACCGGGAAGTGGCGCGGGGACCGGGGAGAGACAGGGGGACACCCCCACTCACCATCACCCGCCTGCGCTACGCGCGGGGGGAAGCAGGAAGTGGCGCGGGGACCGGGGAGGAAGGGGGGGGGACACCCACTACCATCTCCCGCCCCGCGCGGTATCGGGGGGATTAGTGGGTAATTAAAAGGGGACACCTAGGAGGCAGGAAGGAGCAGAGGGTTCACAGGACTCAGTAGTTAGAGATTACTTACTCTCTAACATATCTCAGAAAGAATGCCGCTGAGTTGGGGGCGGGCTCATATAGAGCCTGGCCGCGCACCCAAAAGCCTTGGAGCACGCGCCAATCAGCTTCGGGTTGGGGGCTATTTTTTTTTCCGCACGCGAGCAGGAAATTCAACGCGGAGCAGGGAAATTTTAAAAAACAAACACGTGTGCTGCTTGGGCCATAACGTTTGCTCGCCCAGAGGTTAAATCCCTCGCCCCGGGCGTGTAAATGTAGGATTGTCGAACCACTGCACATATCTATGTATGGTGTTTCCCCCACCCCCCCCAATCTCATATTGCCCTATCATGGGGAAACTGACCCTGGTTACATGTAGTATAGTGTGTGCACCTGATGGTTTATAGGACTACGAGTCTCCCGCAATGGTATGGGAATATCATCAGGCAGGGCTATTCGAGGAATGGCTGAGTCATAACCGCTATTGGTACAGCGCTCCATCTCTTCCAGACCCCCAGTTTGAGGGAGGAGTCTCTGAAAGAGAACCTCATGGTGTGCAGCTTCTCCCTGAATGACTCCAGGCTCAGGCCAGATGAAAAACACAAAAAACCACACAACACTCATAGTGTATTTAAATATATACTGTAATGTAAGGCACAATAAACGGTG
Source organism: Ascaphus truei (assembly GCA_036426205.1). Lineage (NCBI taxonomy): Eukaryota > Metazoa > Chordata > Amphibia > Anura > Ascaphidae > Ascaphus > Ascaphus truei. The sequence goes on along the minus strand of WSYH01000285.1, from coordinate 181,836 downwards.
AGTAATCTGCGTACATCTAGATGAATTAAAACAGCATTTCAAGGGACATATTACCCAAGCCACCACACCAGAATCGCTGCGCTAATCGGATGTCATTAGAGACAGCGATTCCGCTGGTTGCTGCTTGGGTAATATGTCCCTTAAAATGCGGTTTTAATTCATCTCTGATGTACGCAGTTTACTCACCGTTTATTGTGCCTTACATTATATTTTGTTAATACACTATGAGCGTTGGCGCTGTTTTTTGTGTTTTTTCTGTATTAGCCTGGGGGGTGTCTGAGCCACCCCCACTGCTGCAGACGCTCTCATGACTTATATTAAGTATTTTGTATTTTTTTCACGTTTTTTTCACATCACCATTCACTGGGGTGTGGATTAGTGTTTAATTGTAGTAGCGCATTTACCTTTTGTTTTTTGTATTTCAGGCAAGAAGAGTTCTTTACAATGGCATACTTTATTTCTCCAACACACGGGCAGACTGGCCATCATGCAGCCGGTCTCTCAGCCGCTCATCACAGGTTAGGTTGCCACCACAAGGAAGTCCCTGGACACCACTCCTAGTCAGGGCCCTAGAAGTGCCCTTGCTCTTCCCTTACTCCCTGGTGGGAGTAGAGAGAATAGTCTCCCACACCGCTCCAGGGGGAGGGCCACAAAACCTGCCATAGCCCTGACAGTTTGCTGGGACAGACTAGCCTCTCTCAAGCGGTGGAGGGGCACTCCTTAATTCAGGAAGTGCTATGCAATAAATAGTTCCAATAGGCACCACCCCTGTGTCACTTGTAATTGGACTCAAAGCCTGATGACACATCTTCACTGAATTAGTGAACAGCCCATGTGGTGAGGGAAAACCCCATGATACTCCTGGCAAACTGCCTTACACAGGGATTATTGCACAGGAGGAGAAAGAACTATACCCGAAAAAATACACAGGCTACACTCTCCCTCTGGTGGATCCAATGGTCCCCACTTGGTCCTAAATTTGCTGGGCCTTCCTTCTGCTGAACAACCTGTAAAACATAACAATAACAATTTATCAACAGTATAAGTACATTACAATATAACATCTCAGACATAAGACCATTTGAATGACTAGGATTACGCCCTGGTGGAGAATCCACCTCAATAATAGTTGTCTAGCGTCAGGTTTCTTAACCTCTCCCCCGTTATGGTCTATTATCGTTATGAGTACGACTTAGGCGGCCCGTTCTCTGGACGGTACACTACCTTGTGTAGAAAGTGTTTCTACCTACACTCCAAATCCTCATTAGGTAGCAAACCTCTCCTCTGACCTGAAGGCAGAATGACTTGTTTTGGAACTCAAGTAATCTTCTACAGCTTCCCTTTGTCAGGTCTCCCTATATCCCTATTTCCTGCATTATGGGCTCAGGAACGTATGGATACTCAAATCCATGAGATGGTTTATAGCGGGCTACTATGGCTCTCTCTGCCCTGCTCACTCTGGTCAACTGCCTATTCCCAGCCTTGCCTGGCAGTACCCAGGACAAGGGATCCTCCTGAGCAATTTCATTGTAGAGAATAGTGGATCCCTTGGGAATTACTATCCCCTTCTGAATCTCGTCCCACCTCCTAACGAGCTCGTCTTTGGCTTCCTTAGTAAAGTAGTTACCCAGATCCCACCAGTGATCTACAATATCGCCCCACATCAATATGAACCTTGTGCGGTCCAGGAATGCTGAATAGCCCTTAAACGGGGCCCACCATTTGGTACTATGCTCTTTTAAGACCAATGCAGACACAGATCCCTCGGTGTCTCCACCTGAAGAAACTCCTGATGTGGCACTAGAATGTGTGTTTACACCATAACGTTTGGCTCTCCCCCGCACCACTGTGTAAAAACAGTCGGGTTCATCTTTGGAGGCTTTACATATGGCACCAATTCCCTCCCCGATCCCTCATCGGAGTCACAATCATCCCAGTCCTTTGCTGAAACAGGCCTTTCCTCCGACGTACCCTGTGACTCCCCAGACCACCGTGCCTCGATCGGGACTCCGAGGGAGACGTGACAGGGACAGGGGCCTTGGCACTGGGCAGTGGGGGCGGGGAAGTATCAATTCCTGATAAGACTCGAAGTCGGGCTATGCCGCGACTGGTGGGAGTTTTGGGTGCATCGAACTCGCCCTTCCTTCTCTGGCCTCAACTTAATAAGGCCTTCAAGTACCCCTCCCTTTCTTCTTTAGATGGACAGGTATTCTCCGGACAAACGACTGTATTTCCGTCTGCTCTGCTCCGCTGTTGGAACCGGAATGATGTCATCCCGGTACAGATCCCGCACCGGAAATTCCTTCTCCTGCGGCGGGCGCCCGGAAGTTCAGCGGCTTCTTGTTGCTGGGCGTAGGCCTCAGTCTGGGCAACCCTATATGGCCTCCTCCATCGTAGCCTGTTGGAAGTAAGGAGATGTCTCACCACTCCGCTGGCTGACGATGGCCTTCTCTTCCTCCTTACTCGTGTTGCTCCTCCGACACACTGGGATCGCCATGGCCTGGGACTCTTCCGCGGTTCCAGCACTTTTTCTTTTTTCTGGTTTACGGACTCTACGCCCAACCCCTGACCACGGCTAAACGGACACTGACCGCCTACTGGCTCCTACCTCAGACCTTGCAAGTACCTGACCTTCTACTCTCTCCAATCCGACCCGGCTGCCTGACCATCCACACCCCGTGGCGTTTGTACCCATTCCCACCTCAGTCCCGGGGTCCCGCCTTGTATGTGGTGAGCACAGCGTTACACAGAATATATCACCAGATGGCACTACACACACAGCACAGAGTATATCACCAGACCTCACTACACACGGGCACAGAGTATATCACCAGACCGCACTATATACGGTGGGGATGGGGTGAGATTGTCACTATTTTCTCACCAGCCCACAGCCCCAACCATGTGCAGCTCTACACAGGGGGCCTCACAGCACCTTGCTTTGGAGCCCACCAGGGGTCACTGTTTTATATGAGCTCAGTAGGACTGGTTAGAGGGCGCTCTGGCCTCCCCTCTTCCCTCCTCTATGGTCCCGCTGCTGCAGCCGGATGTCCTGGTGTGTGTGAGATTGATTCCGGCAGGAAACACTGACCCTGAGCACAGACTGTCCCAATCCTGAGGGGGAATCCAGGTACTCCCAGCAGGAAGGACTGAGAGATCACAGGGGCTCCCCCACCCTCCATAGGAAGTACACAACACAGTGAGGGGGGGATAAAGTGCACACATCTCAGGCACTGAGGGGGGGACCACTGAGGAATAGGCTCTGAGCCTCTAAGTCCCTTTTCCTGTGCCCCCCTCACTTGCCCCCCCCTGCTGCACAGAGATCTTCAGCCTGTGTTATTGGTAAGTGCTTTCCTCCTCCCCCTTCCCCTCCCTTGTGTGACCTGTGCACATTATCCCAGTGCTGCTCTGAGCTTCCTACACCAGGAGCCTGAGAGCTGAGCCTCTGATAGTGAGGGGGAGCCTCTGGCACTGGGGGGGTTCCTCAAAGGGTTTAACAGCCCGAGAAAACGTAAGATTGCCTTCTCCGAATTGAGACGAAGGGGAGCAGACGTAGTTTTCCTCCAGGAGACACATTTTAGTACTCATAGTAGCCCAGGGTATTTTGACAAGCATTATAGGCAATTTTTCCTGTCCTTCTAACTCTATTTAATAACTTTCCCAATCTTATCCTCACTGATTCCCAATGTTAATTCCCAGTGTAAAATAACCCCCATTATCTCCCAGTTCCTGTGATACAGGAGGAGTAACCCCCCCAGTGCCAGAGGCTCCCCCTCACTATCAGAGGCTCAGCCTCTCAGGCTCCTGTGTGTAAGGAAGCTCAGAGCAGCACTGGGATAATGTGCACAGGTCACACAAGGGAGGGGAAGGGGGGAGGAGGAAAGCACTTACCCAATAACACAGGCTGAAGATCTCTGTGCAGCAGGGGGGGGGCAATGTGAGGGGGGCACAGGAAAAGGGACTTAGAGGCTTCAGAGCCTATTCCTCAGTGTGTCCCCCCCTCAGTGCCTGAGATGTGCACTTTATCCCCCCCTCACTGTGTGTGTACTTCCTATGGAGGGTGGGGGAGCCCCTGTGATCTCTCAGTCCTTCCCTGTGGGAGTTACCTGGATTCCCCCCTCAGGATTTGGGACAGTCTGTGCTCAGGGTCAGTGTTTCCTGCCGGAATCACATCTCACACACCAGGACATCCGGCTGCAGCAGCGGGACCATAGAGAGGGAAGAGGGGAGGCCAGAGCGCCCTCTAACCAGCTCCTACTGAGCTCATATAAAACAGTGACCCCTGGTGGGCTCCAAAGCAAGGTGCTGTGAGCGCCCCTGGTGAGAGCTGCACATGGTGCTGGCTGTGGGCTGGTGAGAAACATAGTGACAATCTCACCCCCATCTCCCACCGTATATAGTGCGGTCTGGTGATATACTCTGTGCCCGTGTGTAGTGAGGTCTGGTGATATACTCTGTGCTGTGTGTGTAGTGCCATCTGGTGATATATTCTGTGTAACGCTGTGCTCACCACATACAAGGCGGGACCCCGGTACTGAGGTGGGAATGGGTACAAACGCCACGGGGTGTGGATGGTCAGGCAGCCGGGTCAGGATTGGAGAGAGTAGAATGGTCAGGTACTTGCAAGGTCTGAGGTAGGAGCCAGTAGAGTGGTCAGTGTCCGTTTAGCCGTGGTCAGGGGTTGGAGCGTAGAGGTCCGTAAACCAGAAAAAAGAAAAAGTGCTGGAACCGCGGAAGAGTCCCACGGCCATGGCGACTCCCAGTGTGTCGGAGGAGCAACCCGAGATAAGGAAGAAGAGAAGGCCATCGCCAGCCAGCGGAGTGGTGAGACATCTCCTTACTTCCAACAGGCTACGATGGAGGAGGCCATAGAGGTGGCCCAGACTGAGGCCTACGCCCAGCAACAAGAAGCCGCTGAACTTCCGGCGCCGCGCCCCGAGGAGAAGGAATTTCCGGTGCGGGATCTGTACCGGGATGACATCATTTCCGGTTCCAACAGCGGAGCAGACCGGAAATCACAGTCGTTTGTCCGGACGAATACCTGTCCATCTAAAGAAGAAAGGGAGGGGTACTTGAAGGCCTTATTAAGTTGAGGCCAGAGAAGGAAGGGCGAGTTCGATGCACCCAAAACTCCCACCAGTCGCGGCATAGCCCGACTTCGAGTCTTATCAGGACATTGATACTTCCCCGCCCCCACTGCCCAGTGCCAAGGCCCCTGTCCCTGTCACGTCTCCCTCGGAGTCCCGATCGAGCCACAGGTGGTCTGGGGAGTCACAGGGTACGTCGGAGGAAAGGCCTGTTTCAGCAAAGGACTGGGATGATTGTGACCTCCGATGAGGGATCGGGGAGGGAATTGGTGCCATATGTAAAGCCTCCAAAGATGAACCCGACTGTTTTTACACATGTGGTGCGGGGGAGAGCCAAACGTTATGGTGTAAACACACATTCTAGTGCCACATCAGGAGTTTCTTCAGGTGGAGACACCGAGGGGTCTGTGTCTGCATTGGTCTTAAAAGAGCATAGTACCAAATGGTGGGCCCCGTTGTTTAAGGGCTATTCAGCATTCCTGGACCGCACAAGGTTCATATTGATGTGGGGCGATATTGTAGATCACTGGTGGGATCTGGGTAACTACTTTACTAAGGAAGCCAAAGACGAGCTCGTTAGGAGGTGGGACGAGATTCAGAAGGGGATAGTAATTCCCAAGGGATCCACTATTCTCTACAATGAAATTGCTCAGGAGGATCCCTTGTCCTGGGTACTGCCAGGCAAGGCTGGGAATAGGCAGTTGACCAGAGTGAGCAGGGCAGAGAGAGCCATAGTAGCCCGCTATAAACCATCTCATGGATTTGAGTATCCATACGTTCCTGAGCCCATAATGCAGGAAATAGAGGATAATAGGGAGACCTGACAAAGGGAAGCTGTAGAAGATTACTTGAGTTCCAAAACAAGTCATTCTGCCTTCAGGTCAGAGGAGAAGGTTTGCTACCTAATGAGGATTTGGAGTGTAGGTAGAAACACTTTCATACACAAGGTAGTGTACCATCCAGAGAACGGGCCGCCTAAGTCGTACTTTATAACGATAATAGACCATAACGGGGGAGAGGTTAAGAAACCTGACGCTAGACACTATTATTGAGGTGGATTCTCCACCAGGGCGTAATCCTAGTCATTCAAATGGTCTTTATGTCTGAGATGTTATATTGTACAGTAATGTACTTATACTGTTGATAAATTGTTATTGTTATGTTTTACAGGTTGTTCAGCAGAAGGAAGGCCCAGCAAATTTAGGACCAAGTGGGGACCATTGGATCCACCAGAGGGAGAGTGTAGCCTGTGTATTTTTTCGGGTACAGTTCTTTCTCCTCCTGTGCAATAATCCCTGGTAAGGGCAGGTTTGCCAGGAGTAATCATGGGGTTTTCCCTCACACACATGGGCTGTTCACTAATTCAGTGAAGATAGTGTCATCAGGCTTTGAGTCCAATTACAGTGACACAGGGGTGGTGCCTATTGGAACTATTTATTGCATAGCACTTCCTGAATTAAGGAGTGCCCCTCCACGCTTGAGAGAGGCTAGTCTGTCCCAGCAAACTGTCAGGGCTATGGCAGGTTTTGTGGCCCTCCCCCTGGGAGCGGTGTGGGAGACTCTTCTCTTACTCCACCAGGGAGTAAGGGAAGAGCAAGGGCAGCTTCTAGGGCCCTGACTAGGAGTGGTGTCCAGGGACTTCCTTGTGGTGGCAACCTAACCTGTGATGAGCGGCTGAGAGACCGGCTGCATGATGGCCAGTCTGCCGTGTGTTGGAGAAATAAAGTATGCCATTGATAAAGAACTCTTCTTGCCTGAAAATACAAAAAACAAAAGGTAAATGCGCTACTACAATTAAACACTAATCCACAACACCCCAGTGAATGGTGATGTGAAAAAAACGTGAAAAAATACAAAATACTTAATATAAGTCATGAGAGCGTCTGCAGCAGTGGGGGTGGCTCAGACACCCCCCAGGCTAATACAGAAAAAACACAAAAAACTGCGCACAACGCTCATAGTGTATTAACAATATATAATGTAAGGCACAATAAACGGTGAGTAAACTGCGTACATCAGAGATGAATTAAAACCGCATTTTAAGGGACATATTACCCAAGCAGCAACCAGCCGGAATCGCTGTCTCTAATGACATCCGATTAGCGACAGCGATTCTGGCTGGTTGGTGCTTGGGTAATATGTCCCTTGAAATGCTGTTTTAATTCATCTATGATGTACGCAGATTACTCACCGTTTATTGTGCCTTACATTACAGTATATATTTTTAATACACTATGAGTGTTGTGTGCTGTTTTTTGTGTTTTTTCATCTGGCCTGAGCCTGGAGTCATTCAGGGAGAAGCTGCACCATGAGGTTCTCTTTCAGAGACTCCTCCCTACAACACTGGGGGTCTGGAAGAGATGGAGGCGCTGTACCAATAGCGAGTATGACTCAGCCATTCCTCGAAAGCCAGTCCTGATGATATTCCCCATACCATTGCGGGAGACTCAGGAGTCCTATAAACCAGCAGGTGCACCACACTATACTACATGTAACCAGGGTCAGTTTCCCCATGATAGGGCCAATATGAGATTGGGGGGGGGGGGAAACACCATTACATAGATATGTGCAGTGTTCGACAATCCAATACATTTACACGCCCGGGGCGAGTGGATTTAACCTCTGGGCGAGCAACTATTGGCCCAAGCAGCACACGTGTTTGTTTTTTTTAATTTCCCTGCTCGTGTTGAAATTTCCCTGCTCGCGCTGGCTGAAAAAAAAAAAAAAAACCCAACCCGACAGCTGATTGGCACGCGCTCCAAGGCTTTGTGGGCGCGCGGCCAGGCTCTATATGAGCCCGCCCCCAACGAGCGGCCATTCTTTCTGAGATATGTTAGAGAGTAAGTGCTCTCTAATCCTCGATCCTGCGAACCCTCTGCTCCTTCCCTGCCTCCTAGGTGTTCCCCCTTAATCCCCACTTCCCCCCGATACCTGCACGGGGCGGGAGATGGTAGTGGGTGTCCCCCCCCTTCTCTCCCCGGTCCCCGCGCCACTTCCTGCTTCCCCCCCGATACCCGCAGGGCGGGTGATGGTAGTGGGGGTGTTCCCCCCTTTCTCTCCCCGGTCCCCGCGCCACTTCCCGCTTCCCCACCGATACCCGCGCAGGGCGGGTGGTGGTAGTGGGGGTGACCCCCCCCTTCTCTCCCCGGTCCCCGCGCCACTTCCTGCTTCCCCGATACCCGCGCGGGGCAGAGGTGTTCCCCCTTAATCCCCGATTCCCCCCGATCCCCGGGCGGGGGATAGTAGTGGGGGTGACCCCCCCCCTTCTCTCCCCGGTCCCTGCGCCACTTCCCGCTTCCCTACCCGATACCCGCGCGGGGCGGGGGATGGTAGTGGGGGTGATCCCCCCCCCCTTCTCTCCCCCCCGCGCCACTCCACGCTTCCCCCCCGATACCCGCGCGGGCGGGTGATGGTATGTGGGTTGGGGCGGGACAGGGCGGGGGGGGGTGAGTAGATTTTTTGGTGGGCGAGTAGATTTTTGGGTGATTTGTCGAACACTGGATATGTGTGTGTGTGTGTGTGTGTGTGTGTGTGTGTGTGTGTGTGTGTGTGTGTGTGTGTGTGTGTGTGGTGTGTGTGTGTGTGTATAGATATATATATATTATATAATATATATATATATATTATGTTATAATCACCACCAACCCCTGTGCCCCCAACAACCTCTATACCCCCCTAACATACAGTACATATATGTAATTTTGGGGATGCACAGCAATGATACTATAGGCCAGCGGTGGCCCTTGGGTGTTTCCCGCAGGTGTCCCCGCCTGCCTGCAGTACCAATTCTGTGCCCCCAAAAAAATAATTTCAAAACACATCAAGAAATACACCCCCTCCCCCCCGGCCCCTAACACATACAGTATACTAATGTCAAAATTACTATTATCCACATATGGATAATAGTGCATTTGCCCATTTAAAATACATAAAGCAGAATTAATAAAATAAAAACATATTGCACTCACCCTTGCCCGGCTGCTACGATTAGGCCATCCTCATCTTCATCACTGTCCATGTCCCCTCCGATGCTGCAAAACATACACAAGAATAAAAAGAGCCAATACGAAGGGGATAAGGAAAATCAACAAGGAGAAATAAAACTGAGAGGGACGGACATCTTACCTTTCCTGCTCGCGTAGTCTTGACGCATTCCCTTTCCTTCTCTCGCCCCCCCCAATCTCTCCCCCCCTGACGTGCCCCTTTTCACCATTCTCACCACTGTCTCCGCTTTCACTACCACCCATCTCTCATTCCTCTCGTACACCAGCCCGAGTCTCGCACTACCGCCAATGCCTTTTCTTAGCCCCACCCTCCTTCACACACCTACAACCACCGTCTACTCTTTCCTTTCTTCCACTTTCCCTAATTCTCGCCCTCCTGCTTCCTTTTCCTTCTTCTCCTTTCTACATCCTTCTCTGCTACTCTTCCCACCTCCACTTTCACCTCCTTTTCCCGCTATATAGAATTAAGGGGTTAATCCAACCTCCCCCACTACCCACCTGTGAAGCCTAACCACCCTCAACCACTACCCACCAGGGAGGCCTAACCACTCTTGGGGACAATACTCCCTTCCCCCACCCCCACTACCTACAAGAAAAACAATACACAGAACAGCCCCACAATAAACATTACGGTATTTAATTAACAATACATAAAACACCCACACCCTGTGCCCCCCCCATAAAACATGATTTATTATTTGACATACAGGGTTAATACCCCTGACCTACGGGAGTCTCCAGTGGTCCCGACGGGTTTCCGCAGGCCCCACAGTGTACCAGTACTCCAAGGTCTGGAGGCCTCCGGGTGGTCCCCGCCAGGCGCCGTGGGCCTCCAGGTGGTCCCCACGGGTCACTGTGGCCCCAAATGGGGTCCACAGGTGGGCCCGTGGGTGTCCCCGGGCCAGCCCCTCAGGTGTCTGAGGCCCTCGGGTGGTTCCCACGGGGCTCTGGGACCCTCGGGTGGTCCCTGCAGGGGCCCCACAGCTTTGGGGCCCCCGGTTCTTCCCCGCAGGTGTCCCCCGTGTATGTGGGTCTGCAGGTGGTACCCATGGGTGTCCGGGGGTCCTCAGGTGGTCTCCAGAGGTCCCCGCAGACATAAGGTACCAACCCTGTATGTCCAATGTCCAATAAATAAACATGGTCCTACATTAAAATAAATCTAAATATACAGACGAGACAACGAGTATTCTAAAGCTGGCCTTAAACTAGCCCGGTTACATGCTGGGTGTAACCTGGCTAGTTTAAGGCAAATTTAGGGCATTTCTGCATTGAGTAATGACCCATCGGATTAACACAGCAGGGGTCCCTGGCAGTCCCATTCAGTTTAAATGGAACTGCCAGGGACCCCCGCTGTTAATCCGATGGGTCATTACTCAATGCAGAAATGCCCTAAACTTGCCTTAAACTAGACCCAGCACGTACCTGGGTCTTTTTGGCGATTGCCACTGATTTGTGTTAGAATAACCGTTGGCACTACAGTACACACAGTTAGATCCGGAAATAATTGGACACTGATACAAGTTTTGTTATTTCGGCTGTGTACCAAAATAAATTCAAGTTACAGTTAAAGAATGAATATGGGCTTATAGTGCAGTCTATCAGCTTTAATTTGAGGGTATTCACATCCAAATTGGAGCAAGAGTTTAGGAATTACATCTCTTTAATATGTAACCCCCTCTTTTTCAAGGGACCAAAACTAATTGGACAATTGACTCAAAAGCTGTTTCATGGACAGTTGTGGGCTATGCCTTCGTTATTTCAACATCAATTAAGCAGGTAAAAGGTCTGGAGTTGATTCCAGGTGTGGCATTCGCATTTGGAAACTGTTGCTGTGAACCCACAACATGCGGTCAAAGGAGCTCTCAATGCAAGTGATACAGGGCATCCTAAGGCCTCGGCCATGTTTAGTGCTTGCTTGCGGAAGCGCGCTGAGGCGCGCTCCCGCTCAGCACTGAGCCCCTACAGCCGCAATTAGAGCGGCTTTAGTAGGGGCTCACCTACACTTCTGCAAGCGCGCGGAAGCGTAGGTCTTAGGGGAATTTAAAATTCCCCCCGCTTGCCGGCGCGACAGGCCGGTCACGTGAGCGGTTCGCCCAATGAGTGCGAACCAGCTCCGTGACTTCACTGGCCCACCCCCGGCCAGTGACGTGCCCGCCCCGGCCCCTGACGGCCCGCTGACAGTGCGTGCGGTAAGCAACCGCAAGGCCAGGGAAAGCACCCGCTTTCCCTGAGCCTCAGCACGCCAGCAGGAGGCCTGGCCGAGGCCTTAGGCTGCAAAAAAAAGAAAATCCATCAGAGAGATAGCAGGAACATTAGGAGTGGCCAAATCAACAGTTTGGTACATTCTGAGAAAAAAAGAACGCCGTGGTGAGCTCTGCAACACAAAAAGGCCTGGACGTCCACGGAAGACAACAGTGGTGGATGATCGTAGGATCCTTTACATGGTAAAGAAAACCCCTCCACAACATCCAGCCAAGTGAAGAACACTCTCCAGGAGGTAGGCATATCATTATCCAAGTGTACCATAAAGAGAACACTTCATGAGAGCAAATACAGAGGGTTCACCATAAGGGGCAAACCATTCATAAGCCTCAAGAATAGAAAGGCCAGATTAGACTTTGCCAAACAATATCTAAAAAAGCCAGCCCAGTTCTGGAACAGCATTCTTTGGACAGATGAAACTAAGATCAACCTTTACCAGAATGATGGGAAGAAATAAGTATGGAGAAGGCTTGGAACGGTTCATGATCCCAAGTATACCACATCATCTGTAAAACACGGTGGAGGCAGTGTGATGGCATGAGCATGCATGGCTTACAATGGCACTGGGTCACTAGTGTTTATTGATGATGTGACAAAGACAGAAGCAGCTGGATGAATTCTGAAGTGTATAGGGATATATTGTCTGTTCAGATTAAGCAAAGTTGATTGGACGGCGCTTCACTTTACAGATGGACAATGACCCAAAACATACTGCGAAAGCAACCCAGGAGTTTTTTAAGGCAAAAAAGTGGAATATTCTGCAATGGCCGAGTCAATCACCTGATCTCAACCCGATCGAGCATGCATTTCACTTGCTGAAGACAAAACTTAAGGCAGAAAGACCCACGAACAAACAACAACTGACGAAAGCTGCAGTAAAGTTCTGGCAAAGCATTACAAAGGAGGAAACCCAGCGTTTGGTGATGTCCATGCGTTCCAGACATCAAGCAGTCATTGCTTGTAAAGGATTCTTGACAAAGTATTAAAGATGAATATTTTATTTATGATTGTGTTAATTTGTCCAATTACATTTGAGCCTCTGAAATAAGGGGACTGTGTATGAAAATGGTTGCAATTCCTAAACGTTTCATACGATATTTTTGTTCAACCCCTTGAATTAAAGCTGAATGTCTGCACTTCTATAGCATCTCGGTTGTTTCATTTCAAATCCATTGTTGTAGTGTAGAGAGCCAAAATTATGAAAATTGTGTCAGTGTCCAATTATTTCCGGACCTAACTGTATATAAAAAATAAATATATATATATATATATAAATATATATATATATATATATATACATAGCATTGGACATTATTATTATCTCCATCTATTTCTGAACTTTATATTGATCTGCCCAGTTTGGAGTGAGTCCGGTTATATTTTGCATGTAGCATCGGTTCAGGGAGCTCGACTGCCCTGTCAGCATCCTGTGGTGCCGGTGGTTACTTACTATCGCAGGATCTCACTGCCAGGGGGAGACTGGGTGCGCGCGCATCTTCCTGGTTTCCACGATAGGAGTGTGATAGATCTCGCCGACGACATCCATCTACGGAGGCTCCATCGGGTGATTGTAAAGACTTGATAACACTGTCTTATTTTTATCTTGCTAAATGTAAGTGTCCGTGATCTATCTGCACGTACATGTTTATTATTAAAATACAGTATTATGCAATGGGAGCCGCGCTGTCTTCTTTTTGTTATATATATATATATATATATACGCACACACACACACGATTGACCAATATACAAAAATGGTTAAGTATTAACAAAACATGCACAAATAAAAATACCACATCTCCAAATCAATACATCGCAATGCATCTCCAAATTAAAATATTATCTTGCCACATTAAAAAACAAGCACAAAATATCCCAAATACAGAATTTTTTAAGTACCTCCAGATCAGGGATTTCTATAACAAAACTACAATTAGACCAAAACGTACTAATTTTGAGCAGCTGTGTTCCAGAGACACGGACACAAGGGGACTCACATCTAGGATGTACAGGGAAGTGGTCTGTCCGAAAATGACAAGCGAGACGCGGTTACACTACATCCGACAGTGGGAGACAGACTTAGGGGAGACGTTAGAGGACGAGGAGTGGGAGCAGATTACACAAGCAGCTGCTAAAAGTTCCATCTGTACCACACTAAAGGAGAACGCGTATAAAGTCCTGATGCGGTGGTACTACACCCCAACTAGATTGGCTAAATTTGTTAAGGGCTACTCCCCGCTCTGCCCAAAACAGTGTGGGGAGGCGGCCGACCTGCAACACATGCTGTGGTCTTGCACTAAAGTGGTCCCGATTTGGGAACAGATTAGAGATTGGTTACAGCGGATTCTCGGTTGGGAGATCCCCCTGGACCCGTGGTTGTTCCTGCTGGGCAGGCGGATCCAGGGTATGCCAAATGCGACACACAAATTAATAACGCATTTCGCAATAGCCACTAGATGCGAGATTGCAGCATTATGGAAGCAGCCAGCAATCCCAGTTATCCCAAAGATTCGAAATCGAATTTGGCACGTTTGTCGGATGGAACAATTAACGAGTTTAGTTAATGACACCGGCACAAACTTCCTGAAAGTCTGGTCACCATGGCTAGCACAGACGGACATCCCCGGGGTGGACACCACTGCAATTCTGCTATAATAATCGCGAACGCGTTCTCCTTTGGAGGGCAGAAACCGATAGAGACGTACAGGTAGAAGACAGCCCCCTAAGTAACAACCCGACGAACCTACTGTACAGAGTTAAGGTGATTAACTAGAGCTGGAAGCAGGATAGCAAAAAGAATTACCTCCACGGAAAAGAAGATGTAAACTGACTCCTCGACGGCAGGAACTTCTGGAGTAGACCCCACCCCCCCCCCCCCCCCCCTCCCCCTCCCTTGTCCGATGTCCGGTTTGTCTTGTATGTCCTTTACGTACTGTCTCTGTTTCAAACCAAAGTAGCCTTAATAATTGAAAGATGTTGTTAAAGAGAAAAAAAATATATATGTTGGGGTATTGTATTACAATGGGCTGTGATATACTGTCAGAATGTGTATCCCCAATAAAGAAAATTATTTGTGTATCCCCAAACGAAAATAAATCTCATCTCCCAATAAAACACAGCACCTAGCAAATAATCTGTGCATCATGTACACTATGACAAGAGTTGCTCAAGATAAAAAAAACTATTCCAAACAAGATACAATTCCATCTAAACAAGCATACAATTTAAACAAAGCAAGTAAACAGAAATACATTTCCATCAATTAATCAAATCCCAAATCAATGACACAATTAACTATTCAAATCGTAAAAACTAAACCAGACAGAAAAAAAGTTACATCAGGCAAAATATAACTACCAAAAAGAATCCACTATTAAAAAGCAAGCCCCCCCCTGAAATAAAGTACTGCAAAGACCTCCAAAAATGACATCTATCGAAATTAAAATTACATTACACACACATTTGTAAGCATAGTAGCAAAATACATTTGAAATACATCAAAACAAGCATTTCCAAAACAATCATTTATTATTATTATTATAAATAATCATTATTTATTATTTTTTTGGGGGGGGGAAATGCCGTTTTTTTGTGTTTTCGGCAGCTTATTGGCGTGTATTGAATCGACGAGGCATTTTTGGCGTAAAAATGTCGAAAAATGACTTTTCGGCGCTTAGTGCATGAGGCCCTTAGTTAGGTCAATAAGGACTGATCTATCTCAGATTTAAGTGCGTGGGGGGATGGTTCAAGTGGTGTGGTCAGATATTGGCCACAGGAAGGCTTGGAAAGGGGGTGCAGCGAAATGTATGTTACAGAAAGGAGGCTGGGTGATAAGTCACCCAGAGTTCAATTCAGCAAACAGTGGATTATTTCGACCAAAATGGGGTACACTCATCCGAAATAGGGTTAGACTTGTGTAATATGAAACTTCAGGAGGGGCTTGAAAGGGCCTTGGGTGTCTGGCGGTACGGGGCTAGTTTAAGGGGATTAAATAGCCCCGTCGGTGGCAGCTTATGGTGCAGATAACCACTAAAGCCTTGTGGAGCTCGGGGTAACGAGTCGGCAGG
>WSYH01000285.1:108109-166409 GCA_036426205.1 Ascaphus truei | reverse complement strand
TGCTCATTTGTGCGTGATTCCCTGGCCCAGTATGTCTTCGGCCGGGCCGTCGGGCACCCACTTGTGGGTGTGCGTGCCATTGTGGTTTGGGCCATCGCCTTTACCCAGGGCAAAAGCACGCTGGCAGAGTTGTACTTACCAAGGTTTATTTGTGTAACAAAGCCGTGGACTTTGAACCTCCAGACCTTTGTTGTGTTATTTATTTATTTATTATCTGATGTGGGTTGGGGGAGGGAAGGGGAGCTTCTTCGCAGCAGCTCCAAGTCAAGCAGCCTGGATCCCCGGCGATGGGGCATCTGACCGCAGGGGCTAGGCTCCCTCTCTCCCTCCCCTCTCCTACACCTTGGTGCCGGTCCTCGTGCTGCTTGCCCCTTTCCCCTCCAGCTTGGCTGAATTGCATGCTGTTTCCCCTCCCCTTCCCAGTGTACAGGGGGCGGAGCTAAGGGGATCCAAAGAGCGCAGGGGAAGGAAGGCTGTCTGCTCCTCTGAAAAGAAGTTCCCCCGCCCGCCTCTTGTTGTGTGTAATACCATGACAATCGTATAATAATTGTACTGTATATGTTGTATTGTCTTTCTTTTCAGAAATAAGTATACCCGGGAAGAGGTATCGGGGTCTCGATTGCCAATTCTTGGAGTCAGGAAGGAATTTAATTTCCCCCTTATAGATATCATGGGAGTTATAATCACTGGGTTTTTGTTGCCTTCCTCTGGATCAAAATACTGTAGGTGAGGATAAATTCTGTCTAAATTTAGCCTTTGTACCTTCAGAACCTTTGTGTGTCTGTTTATATTGGGTTGGGGGGGGGGAGGGGAGCTTCCTCGCAGGCTCCAACGGTCAAGTAATTGTTCTTTTTTTACTAGGGCAAAGGACCAATATGGCTACAATATTTTCTCTTTCTAGTCTGTACACACAGATGCTTCTTCCCCTGTAAAACACTTGGTGACAGGCTCCTCGCCTATGTAAATGCTCTGGTGTCTGAGGACTGTCCTCCTATTACGGAATTGATTATTATGTAATCCCCTTTTATGAATTGTTGGTGTGTGTTGAGGTGCCTCTCAGTGCTGAAATATTTCCCTAATTCTGTACAATTAAAAAGTTGCTCCCTTGTGTAACAAGAGATCCCACTTTGTATAAAATGGTTTCCCCACTCTGACAAGCAATTATTTCCTGTGTGAGAATCATTGTGGTGTGTGAGGTCACTCATCCAAGAAATGTTTTTCTATACTCTGCCCATGTGAAAGGCCTCTCCCTGCGAGTTTGTTGTTTTTGAAGAGTGACCTTAATACTGTATTTTTCCCACACTGAACAAGCAAATGGTTTCTCCTATGTAAATATTTGGGTGTAACAGGAGGTCACACTTTGTACTAAATGTTTCAACATCCTGAACTAGGGCAGGGCAGATTGTGCGCAAAATTTGGGGGGCACCAAGCGATTGGACAACGCGGGGTACTATAATGTACAAAGACCGCTTTCCAATCTTCGATTATTACAAACAAGAGGGGGTTAAGGGATCGGGTCGAGAAGAGCCGCGGGAGGACAATGTGGATAAAGAGGGACCGCTGACTGAGTTGTGAGCGGAGAAGCAAAGATGGATCGGACGGTGGCAACGGGTTGGGGGGAGCTGTGATTGAGCGAAAGGTGGGGAGTAAGGGGTTTACAGGATGTAGCGTGCTATCGATAGGGCAGGGTGAAGAGTGAGTTTATTGAGTGGGTGGTGGGTGAGATGAAAAAAGCATTGGATACCAGGGGGAAGAGAGAGAATGGCATATTGCCCCGTCTCGTTTAGCGCAAGGCTTAGTTCCATGAGAACTGTTTTTGATTCGTGGGTAGTTGTGCTCGAGCCACGAGTACTAGGTCTGTTTCATCTGTCGCCGTAGGGCTAGGTTTGATACAGTAATGTGTCGTAAGTTGGGACGATGCGTGGGCGGTGACTCAAAAGTGGGGAACGGGTGGGGTAGAAAAAGCACCAACGAGGAATGCGGGGGGCCATAGGCTAAAGTGTGGGTTGTGGGGTTTGTTGGGTGGTTTGGTTTAGACCTCGCAATTAGCTCGCCGCGGCTCCGCACCAAGCTTTTATGGGAGGGATTGACTTCCTTCAGGTCCCATTGCTGGCAGGGAAGGGGGTGACGTGGAGAGGGCGAATAGCGGGTGGCGGGGCGGACAAACGGCGTGTAGGCGGTTGGGAGGGTAATGGGCCTCTCAGGTGATCCTGTATTTGTTGGTTGACTCGGGTTCACCTATTATATGGAGCGATTTATGAAGGCAAGCGGTTACGAAGAGTGGGACGGGAGAACCCTATGCTGCCGGGTTAGTAAAATAAATAAGTAGGAGGGAGGAGAATAGGGGGAGGGGGGTTAGGGGGGGGCCCCCTACTGCTTGAAAAACTGCGTGAGGAATCGACTCTGTGATTGGGGGTGGGGAGGTGCACTGCTAGACAAGACCGTGATCCATGTGTGGATAGGTAGAGTTACTGCTGCGGCGCGGCGAGCAAGATGGGAGGATTTGAGTGAGGCGCGGGGAATAAATACATGTGGGTGCGTGTGAGCAGAGTGAGCAGGTCGTTGAGGCTGTACAAGTATCCGCGAGGAGGATTTGTGGGGGGTCGGGTTGAGGTAATCGTCGCACGCATTCAACGCGTTCGGTTTTGGAATCTGGAGCCGAGACGCGAAGTTCGACACCAATGCGCCGTGGGTTGCGCATCGTACGGGGTAATCCCGTTCCTACTTGTGTTAGTGACTTGACGCAGGATAGGGGAGGATAGATTTGACCGTTGGAGAGGTTCTGTGGAGGCGGCGGCGGATCAGGTTTATAGTACGGTGATGGTTTGGAGGCGACATTTTGGCGGCTGAGGTGACTCGCGGCAGGCGGGAGGAATACTAGCGGGGGCTTAAGAGTTCGAGGATGCATAATGTTCTAGACTGATCCAGGTTTAAGATGTCTGTGTGGCCGCAGGCATGGGAGAATTGCCTTAAGGTGGGAGGTTATGCCCGATAATTTTTTGGGGAGTGTTCGTTAAGCATACTGTGGGAGAATCCTAGGGGCTGATATTACGCGCCCAGGTCAGCAGCCGCGAGGACGGAACAGCGCGGCGGCAGCGTCCAATCGCGGGTCGGTGCCGGCGAAGGGGGAGACTCGGGTCGGCCCGAGTTTTTGCAATTCACGTCGGAGGCGCTCGTTTGTGATAGTGTCACTAGTACCGCGCGGGCCCTGACTACAGGGATAGCGCGTTCGCGAAGAGCACGAGCCTGCAGCGTTGGATTCGCGCCTAGTTCTTGAGACCGTCCGCAAGACGGCCTAGCGCTCAAGGGGAGCTCGTAGGCCTCTGGGGAGTACGAAGCCGGCGGACATCAACCGCGGCTTACATGGAGACAGTGGCAGCACATAGCCTCAGGGCCTGTCTAGATAAAAATGAGCGGTTGTTCGCACTGTGGGAGCGGGGAGTACATTGAGACCAGAAAGGCCCGCGGCTATGCTACCGGCGGCCGTCACGATCGCATCGCGAGGGGGCAGGGGGAACGGGTCGCAAGGAGACAATCTGGAAGGGGCTGTGATGGCAACAGGCTACCGGGACGCGGCATCCTACCGGCGAGAGGCTCTGCATACCCCACCCCTTGCATTGATTCCCTCTTTTTGATCTTCCTCCTCCCGCAAAAAACAGGAGGAGCGTCTGCTAGTCCTCGTTTTACACTCTTGCTTTAACGAATGCTTTCAACACGCTATGCAATGATACCCTATCTTCATTTTTACAACGCACAAATGGCTTATCCCAACGCTCTAAGACGCTTTTGCAATGTTGTGTATGTGTGTATATATATACACATTCACATAACACGTTGCCAAAGCGTCGTAAAGCTGTATATTATATATATATAATATTATACTATATATTTATATTATACTTATAATATATTATTTATTATGTTATATTATATTATAATAAAGTATATACACTATCTATGTATGTGTTAGTGCTGCATATCTTTTGCCGGCATAAATATTTGGTGTATTTAGTGTTAAAAATGCCTTCTTTCGCAGGACGGAACCTTTCATTTTAAAACCTGTCCCTTGGGAAAACGTGTTCGCTGTTACAACGTTTCGCTTACAACGCCATTTTTGATAACGCTTGGTCGGATTACCGAGGACTGCCCTGTTTACAAATACTCCACCCCACTTCTGGTCCGTACACATTAATGGCATGTGGAGTGCGTGGGTACATGGGGCATGGGTGAGGCTACAGAACTGGCGGTGAGGAGAGGAAGTGATTGAACGTCTAGGCCCCAGCGCCCCCAGCATAAAGGGTTAAGAGGCATGGCAGAGACGTGGTTAATAGGGAGGGTAGATTACAGCTGGAGGATTCCCTTATACAGCAGCATGGGAGTCATGGGGTACCCGGACCTGCTCCCATTCACTCGATCCCACACTCTGTCCTCTCTGAACACCCCCCACTCTGGCAGCTGTGATAGGAAGCACATGGTAGTAAGTATGGTAAGTATTGCGTTACTGCCAATTCTTTTACTGAAGTAGTTATAGCTACCAGTATATTGACCAATCTAACTCTGAAAACAATCAATGTTTTTTATCATGTTGAATTCTCGTGTGTAAGGAGCTTTCCTCACCTAGTACAAAAACATTGGAAATGGGTTCTCCCCTGTATGAGTAATGGTGTCTGATGAGGCTTCCTGTCTTATTACTAACCACTGTTTCCCCACACTTGACATTGAATGGTTTCACCCTGTGTGAGTCCTCTGGTGCATAAGAAGGTTTTGGCTCTTACTCCTGATTGTTTCCCGCACTCGGCACATGTTGAATGTTAATCCATGTATGTAATCCACTCATGTTGGAGATGACTCTGCTTCGTAGAAAAAAGCTTTTACAACACTCTGAACATGTGTGAATGTATTCTCCACTGTATTGATCCACTCTGTTGGAGGAGGCGCTGCTTCGCTATATAAAGCTTTATCAACACTCTGGAACATTGAATGGTTATTCACTGTCGAATCCACTCATGTTGGAGGAGGCTCTGCTTCGTAGAAGAGCTTTTACAACACTCCGAAACTGTGAATGGTTTCTACCCTGTATTGAATCCACTCATGTGGAGGAGGCTCTGCTTCGTAGAAAAGCTTTTACAACACTCTGAACATGGGAATGGTTTTCCCCTGTATTGAATCCGCTCATGGCTGCGGAGCTCCTTCCTGTTGTTGCAAAGCTTTACTACACTCGTACTGTGATGGTTTCTCCCCTGTATGATCGCTCATGGTTGAGAGCCTCCGCATTTGAGAAAAGCGTTTATACCCACTCTGCACATGTGAATGGCTTCTCTCTCGCTGTATAGTCAGCTGGTGTTCTGAGGAGGTTCCCTTAGTACTGAATTTTTCCCCCACACTCTGTACATGTGACATGGCTTCTCTCCTGTAGTTGAATCATCTGTCGTGTTGAGGAGAGTACCCTTAAATTGGAAATTGGTTTCCAACACTCTGTACATATGAATGATTTATCTTTGTATGAATTCTCTGGTCTGCTTGAGGAGGTTGCTTTACCCTGAATGGTTTCCCACAACTCTGTACTGTTGAATGGTTCTCCCCTGTATGAGTCATTGAGTGTCTGATGAGGTTTTGTCTTACTACTAACTGTTTCCTCCGTTCAACACTCTGAACATGTGAATGTGTTTCACCCCTGTGTGAGTCCTCTTGTGCAAAGGAGGTTGTCTTAGCCTGAATTGTTTCCCGCCCTCGTACAATGTGAATGGTTTATTCCCTGTATGAATCCACTCATTTTGGAGGAAGGCTTGCTTCTTAGAAAAGCGCTTTTACAACACACTCTGAACATGTGAATGTTGTTTATTCCCGGGTATGAACCAACTCATGTGAGGAGGTCTGCTTGTAGAAAAGCTTTTACAACACCTCTGAACATGTGAACGGTTTCTACTCCCTGTATGAATCCACTCTATGTTGGAGGAGGCTCTCGCTCGTAGAAAGCTTTTACAACACTCTGAAAATGGGAATGGTTTTCTCCCGTAAATGAATCATCTGGTGATTGAGGAGGGTGCTTTCATTACTTAACTGTTTCTCCACACCACGGTACAAGAAAAGGAGTCAGCTCCTGTCTGAATCATCTGGTGTGGAAGAAGAGGAGTTTGCCCTGCAGTTGAGAAGCCCGCTCCGCTCACACATCTTATATGTAAAGGTTTTGCTCCTATCGGGGACACAAGGGTGTGTGAGCAGGTCCCATGTCAGTGAGAAGATTTTGCCAACACTGACGACAGAGAAAAGTCTGAGCACCACGGCTTCTTCTATAATCTCTCTCATACCTTTTGCTGGACCAATATTTAGGGTTCTGTCTCTGCTGTGTGCTGTACAAGGTCTATAAATCACCATCATGTGACACTGGTTCCTTGTATGTGTCCAAATGTGACAGGAATCATATTTTTTGGCACTTCTTGGCTGCGAGGAGTCAGACAGCTTCTGGATGTATCGAGCTCAAGTTCTGTTCTCATTCAGGGCCGATCTCTAACGGAAGTAAACAAAAAGACAGAGTAAATGTTTTAATCTGTAAATCAAATTGCTGAAAGCAAATTACAAATCCAAAACACTGAAATATATTTCACCAATACTTAATTAACAAGTATTCTCTTCACCCAGGTTTCAAAATTGTGGCACATGGACATCCAGTGGCCCCTAATGACTTTGGTGGTGGTGTTCCCGAAGACCTGAAATTTATTTGTAGCAGCTCTCATAGTGATGATAGAGAAGATCTTGTATTTATTACTGATGCGCATTTAAGGATAAATGTACATCCTCCAAATAATTACCATTGAACTGTCCATGAGAGTAAAGTTAAGGAACTCCTGGTTTATCATATTATGTCGTTAATATCAACTAAACCAGACAGCAACCTATTAGTGTAAGATACTGGTAGATCCCATGTATGTCTTTATCTAATGACCGACAGTGTACTCAGCGCTTTAACAGCAGAAACAGTACAGGGATTATAATACATAAGTGCACACAACACAATCAGACAATAGGAACTGAAATCCGCTGCCCTGGAGAGCTACAATCTAAGTGATGCAGTGACTACACTGGCCCATGTATCTTTCTGCCATAAGACCCACATAAACTAACTGCTCCATCTTTGTGTCATATTTTTATCAGACAAAAATCTATTTCATATAATTTCCCAAGCACCGCCTGGTGTAATATATGACTCTCTTCCTCTTCTTTCCTTCTCTCACCTTCACAGGCTTTGATAAATCTGACATTTCCCTCTGCACCATTTCGCAATCTGCCCATCTCCTAAAAAACTCTCTGGCATACCCTCATCTCTCCCATGATACATGGAAACTCTTCTCTCCTCTCGGGCCTTCCCTTCTCCAACGCCACTGTAGCAAACATTCCAATGTCGTACTAAATTCCTCTCACTCCCTTTTTTGATCTGTCCTCTCCTCCCTCTTCTCATAGAATCGCTTTCAGTTTCTCCCATCAAACACTGCATTGCTTAGCAGTTCTTCGTTCTCTCCATATTCTTCTATCCTCTCTACATCTCAGCTTTTATCTCTTCTATTCCCCTTCTGAACTCTGTCTGAGGGCCGTCTCCTCGTCTGCTCCATTTGTCTCTTCAGAAAACTCTACGCATCTAAGTGCTACGCCACAGTGTTCCCTGCTGCAACGCACGCATGGCAGCATGGACGTGCGTGCAGAGACTACGTCACGATCGACGTCTGTAGGGAGAGCAGTGAAGTGGGCCATAAGGGGGGGCGCGCCATGACGGGCTCTATCTGCCTGCCATTGGCTGCATGTTGACCAGTCAAAGCGCATGGGAACGACATTTGTGTCTTCCCTCCATGCGTACGCGACGCGCTTGCCGCCCTACACACAACAGCCACATGGGCCTGCCCCATCAGAGGGCCGGGGTGGTGTGGCCGCCCATGCGCCGCCATCAACCACACGGGAACATCACCTTAAAACCTGTCTCCTTGCTGTACACATTCCCTCACCGTTCAGCCTTCACAATCCACACCCTACTAATCTTCAAGTATCACAGGAGACAGGGTAGATGGATGCTTTGACATTGTGATGACCATCCTGTCATATTGAGTATCTCAAATTATAGTCCACCAATGATTAATCCAAAACGATGAGGAGTGCCCCATAAATGTTATAGGGATTGGGTGTGGATACAGTGGTAACGCAAGGGGAGTCAGCTAGTACACCCACCAAGCATAGCACTAATAAGCACCACCATAACAATACTAATAATGACAATGTCCATGTGTGACAGGAGTAAAATAACGCACTGCGGTAACTTCTACCTGTACTAACCCAGGGGGCCCTCTTGCGTTCGCGGCATGTCAATCCATCCGTTGTAGATCCAGGAAACAGAGAGCGTAGATAGAGCACGACCAGGGATACCTGTATATTCCATGCAGGAGAAAAGAAACAGTACCACCTCCGCAAAGTTAACAAAAAATACTAATTAATTTATGTCATGTTGCACATCAACAGAACAAAATGGACAGGTAAAACGCACCTACGTGGTTTCGTACGCAAGTACTTTATCAAGGTGACAACGTGTAATAAGCTGCTTCTTTCTCTTTCCCAACTGCCTCTAGCAATAGGATCGCGTCACTCAACCCGCTCGCGCAGGGTCACGGCCGACATGAAGACACGAGTCACCTGCATCTGCGCAATCGCGAAGGAGAGGGCGCGCACAGCCGTATGCGGGCAGTTTCGGCGCATAGTTGCAAAACTACTTGCACTAAACGCTTACAGCCCACAGAATGACTCATCAGCGCGCATCACGGAGCGTGGTTGCTCTGACGTCACGTGGTAATTCATCACCTGCAGAACACTATAACTTTTTTTTTTACAAACAAAAAACTTTAATGGAAACTGGACTTACTAGATAACCACTAAAGCCTTGTGGAGCTCGGGGTAACGAGTCGGCAGGGCTCATTTGTGCGTGATTCCCTGGGCCCAGTATGTCTTAACGCTACTATTTCACAAGAGTATCGCTTATCCGACAGTTCTCTGTACGTAGATTGTGGTGTGCGACCGCACACCCCAGAATACTTGGAACTCCAAGATTTACCCTGCTGTGTCTTTGTCCACGTCTTTGTATCTCCTCCGCCCCTTTATGTTTATGGATTTTAATTTTATCATTATTGTATTACTCTGCTTCCGTCGGGAAGATACTTCCTCTTTTACATGTCAAAAAGCTCAACACGAGAAGCTTCAGCCCAAACACACCACCGATGATGGACCACTGTGGTAATGAAGGAGGTTAAACACTCCAACCAATACTCCCTCAATCTAATTACTTTTTAACTCATTATTTATTTATTTAAACTTCTCCTTTTTATTGGTTTTTTGCATACATCTTAGCACTTTTGAAATATCAAAAGCATAAACCGGTTTTAGAACAAAAAAAACTTGCTAGGACGTACAAAACATATAACAGACCATGTGATGGGGAGACAACCAAGACAAAAACGACAACGGACGGGAGTGGCGGGGGAGAGGGGGGGTCGGGAAGAGGGAAGAGTTATATATCAAGCCGCTTCCTCCACTTCCACGATGTTCGCCAACTTATGCGTTCAGATTCGCATGGCGTCCACTTGTGCAGTAGTGCTCGCGTTTTACCGGATCTATGTGGGGGTGCCCCACCGCAAGTCGTCAGGTCTTTCTGTCCACACACCCACAGTGCCCATCCAAGGAGACTTCACTTATTTATTTATAAAAGATTTTACCAGGAAGTAGTAAACATGAGGTTAACCTCTCGTGTTCAAAGTACGGTCCTGGACTTGATTTCGTATCACAGCAAATGGTGGCATCGCTCACCCTGGAATATCTGTCTGGGGGCCAGCCAAGGGGCAGCAGACACCTTGTGGAATTTTGAGCAGGTCATTAATAAACTCGTTAACGTTTCAATCTGGCATACGAACCAAAATCGGTTTCTATTTTTCCATTCCTATTGATGGTGATTATTGGCGTTTCGTTCCAACAAATGCGGCGTTCTCGAACTCAGAGCCGGTTTGGCAAAAGCGGTTGCTAGTAATTTGGTCCCCGTTCTTGGCACTTCGTCTGTGGGTTTACTTATATATTAAAAGCACGGTCATGTGAATTTCTGAATTGGGAGAAGGGCCCAAAATCTCTTGTAAACAATCTCTGATTCTGGCTAAAGGGACAAATTTGCCGGGGCATGAACCACCGCATGTGCACCCAATCTTCCCGTTCCCGCAATTGCGAGGACAGAGGGGGAAGAGCCCGATTACAAATTTAAGCCAATCTAAACTGGGGGTGAGGGGAGATATTTAACCATAAACCTTATATGAGGTTCTCCTTCAATGTCGGTGCAATGGAACTCACTAGCCGCGGCCTGAATATGCTCTCCAGTCTCGTCTTTCAAGTGGGCCTGTAGAATCTATCCCCTGAGTCGTAAATCTGATTCCAATGAGTCATAAAAATCGGGGTCTGTTGTGTCGTCTTTTGTCCAGCACCCGAAAACCACAATCTCTGTACAGAGTAGGTAGAAATTCAGTCCCCGTTGTGTCTGTGCCTCTTCACGCAGAAGCCTTTCAAAATCGTTAAACGGTGGTCTGGGGACCGGGTTGTGTATTATTAAAATGCTGCCCGAAACCTGGGGAGGTCCCTAATAAATGCTTGGTTTAGGGATGCCCTTTTTGCTTTAATAGGTCAAAATGATTTAATGGTGTTGTTCACCTTACCTCCAGTACTTCCAGTCTTCTAAAACCCTAATTGTCGCCACACAGCGGGAAAAAAACTCTTTACCTCCAGCCCGGGAGCAAAGTCGGGTTTGCCGTTACAAACGGGGGCCATTAGTATGTGTTTGAGGTCAGTTGAGCGATTACTTTTGGCAGCCGTCCAGGCCCGATATTGGTTGAGCACATGAGGTTAGAGGGCTCCTTTATATCCTTACCCCCATTTCCTCGGGGTACCAGATTAGATCTCTGAGCTCCGCGGGGCACACGGCTCCCTTTCTAGTGCTACCCACCCTCAGCAGCTCTGGGTCCCCATGGCCATTTGTCGTGATTGGGCCACCACAATTGTGACACTTTGTTAATAGGGACAGTAAGCTTGGCACGTGCTAGTCCCCCCCCCCCCCCATCCTCCCTAGGTTTCTGCATAATTTGCATTTAATCCGTGGGGTTGTTGTTTTACCCCTTCCAAATAAATATTTTTGGGGATTTAGTTTTGTAACTCTGCTATTCCGCTCGCAACCCACGGGGGGTATCGGAGAAGAGTCGTGGAAATCTGGAAAAACAGGTATAGAAATCCGGGGGGGGAGGATGTTCATCTTGGACCCTATAGGCTCTACCCCATCAATGAAATACCATATGCTGACCAGCTTTCAGTTCATTCTTTAGAGTCTTCAAATAGAATGGGATCATGGGGCTTGATATAGGGAGGCTATTCTTTCTGTGTGTATGCACCACCCAGGGTACTTTATGGATGTGGACTGCCCACTTAAAACTCAAAGTTGCGTTCGATTAGTTTTCTCCATCTCTCGTGGGAGTTTTTCAGATTAAGTGCCTCCGGCTTTTTGTCTGATGATCTGGTGAAAACCCGAGATCCGGCGGGCAAATCTTTCAGAAGCTCAAACAGGTTAGTAGCGAGTTGAGCGGTTTTGTGAGTGGTTCAGGAATTAAATATTCAATCTGGTTACAAGACACTTTGTGTTCTTGAGAGTGTATTGGTACTTCCAGCGCTATCCGGGGTTAGACGGATTTGGGGCTGCTAGTTGTTCGATTTGCATAGGGCGAGATAACAGGGGCATACGTTTGTCTCATACCCACTTTAATTTGGAAAAACAGCTCTGAGGGAAAAACCCTGGTTGAAATACCCGTGCTGCCGGAGCTAGGTAGAGCGCTTTTATGCATTTAGGATTTTATCCCGAAAACCCAAATTGCCAAGCGTGGACCCAAACGTATGCCAGTTATCCTGTCCAAAGGCTTTCTCCGGTTCCCAAGCTTAAGACAAAGCTCCGGACCCCTGTTGTCTTCAATCAAAATATTACTATCACAGATTCGGTTAGTATGTCGGGTCAGCTGTTCTAATCTTAATACAGGCCAAACCTGGCCGGGATGGATCAGCATCGGCCCACGGGGATAAAACACGTTAACGATTTATAGGCCAGTTATTTATAGAGTTATTTTGACGTATGTGAGTGAATAATGATATCGGCCTGTAACGTTGGCAATTTGTGGGAGCTTGTCCCTGTATGAATAAGGGATATTCGAGGACGCCTGGGAGCAGAATCTTGTACTATGAGAAGGGGTCTGCTGCTACGGACTCCGGTAACTAACCCGGAGCATAATTGGGGCAAAGTAGCCTATGAATTGTTTGAGAAAGATTGGAGACCCCATCTGGCCCGGGGCTTTAGAGGGCTTTAAGTTTTTGACCACGCTGTGATTCTTTCCGTGTGAAAATCACTCTGTAGTGCCTCTCGCTCTAAAGCTGTTCAGCTGTGCGCCAGTGACGTGTCTGCTAAAAATTTCTGCAGTGTTACGATTGTCTAGCGTTATGGACCACCTTCTCCCATTGTATAGTTGGCATAATATTTTTTAAAAAAACTTTTATTTTTTGTTTTTTTTTTTTTTCCCCCCCCTATATTTGGGGTTATAGGATAAACTCCCCCACCTACGTCATAATTGCATGAAAGTGGGTAATTTGGTTTCCTATACGGGAAGTCGGGGGCTAAAAATTGTTGTCAGGTTTAAAAAATTAGCTTTCTCAAAAGGAACATCATCTGTGTCCAACTCAAAATCTTTTTCGGCCCGGGAAGTGAGGAGGAGGTTAAGCTTCAATCCTTACAAGCTTTCACTCCTTTAGTGTATCCCACTCTACCTGATCGGGATATGTTAGTGTAGAGAGAGCAGTAAACCTTTCTTTATTGTAAGCCCCGACGTAAAATTTAGCTTTCTGGCCCTCTCCGCGAGTGCCTTGTGGTAGCGGGTTGCCGCCGGAGGGCTTGCGAAGGGACCCGCGGCAATTCGCGGAGGGGTGGGGGCCAGTGCCAGGGAAAGAGCAGCAGCGCTAGGTGTTGCGGCGCAGGCCGGTTTTGCCGGGAACGCGATCGGACAGTCGCGAGTAGGGGCCGCGATCGCGTTTGCCACCGGCCCGGCAGTTGTACAGAGGGGCGCCGCCATTGGGCGTTTTTAGCTCGCGCATGCGCAGTTAGCACAAGTGCAGGGAGAGGCCCAAGCAGAGAGAGTAATATCTGCACCTCAGAGATGGTT
This sequence comes from Ascaphus truei, assembly GCA_036426205.1. Classification (NCBI taxonomy): domain Eukaryota; kingdom Metazoa; phylum Chordata; class Amphibia; order Anura; family Ascaphidae; genus Ascaphus; species Ascaphus truei. The sequence continues at coordinate 153,153 of WSYH01000285.1, read as the reverse complement.
CCTGTGCGACCTACCCCCTTACTACAAGACCGGAGCTTGTCCCCATACTCTCCCGTTCCCATCTCCGGGTCGCGAGTCCATTCTTCATAGGGTGCCCACTTTACGCCTTATCGTCCCACATCTAGGGCTCCTCTCCGGTTCTGGACCTACTTCCTATAAGCTTCACCGCTCGAATCTTCTTCGTTGCCTCAATTTCGTGGGGCGGACGGGACACACTTCTTTTTGACCACATCCCCCCGTGCGGAACACCTCCCGATGTGTGTTTCGAGGTTCCTGCTAGCGCCTTCGAACAAAGACGAGCGCGACGTAGGGGCCGACAGGACAGGACCCCCACATGGACAGGGAAGAGAGAAATTTGGAGGGCGGGCCATTAGGGGTTCGCGCATGGCTGCAGGGAGTGCGCACGCGGGCCCAGTGTTTAGGCAGGGCACCCTGGGAACCTACCAATTTTCCAGGAGGCTTTAGGGAGGAACAAGGTCAGGTGCTCCCTTGCGGCCAATAGGGGCTGGGAGGAGGAAGCTAAAGACCGGGAATATAGATACATTTCCGGGCTTTGCTTGAGTCCAGTCCCTGCCGAGGAAGAAGGGAAGAGAGGGAAAGGGTGTAAGGAGCGTGTGGCTCCTGCCACCAGGTAAAGGGTTTCATAGGTCCCAGGCAGGCCCCAAATTCCCGGTAAGGGAGGGGGTAACTGTGAAAGGACGGCCCTAGTAGATAAGGAGGTTACCCTTGAGGTGCGGAGAAGGTGCAGTTTGGGCAGTGCCACAGCGGGGATAGGGCTGTTGCGCACTGGGCAAATAGCCAGAGTTTGCAAGCAGTGGCATTGCTGCGGGATTCAGGTGTGTGTGTGGAGTTGCAGATGTTGGTGTGTGTGTGTCGCTGAAATTGGGCTGGGCGCAGATGTGTGCAGGCGGGTGTGGATGTCTGCAGGCTGACGTGTGAGCCTGTGTGTCTGCTGCAGGACTGTAGATAGTTAATAGAGTTTTTGGGGGTTTGTTTCGTGAGACAGGATAGGATGGGTAGCTAGGGGAAAGGGGGTGGGGGCAGGTTATGTTCCACAGGCCCTAGGAGTTTTCCCCAAGCCATCCCAGGTTGCTTGTTTCATCGGGACAGGCCCTAGGTTAGGGTTTTTCTGTTCCTGGATAGGGTTCGTTAGGGATTAGCGGCGGGGTGGTGTTTGCCGTGAATTCGGTTGAAGTTCCCGGGAAGCGGGGGACCCTCGTTGGGGGTTCCAAGAGACGCAAGTAAATGGGATAGGCATCAGGACGGACGTCTGACCCCTTTTAGAAGAGAGTTGCGGGGGTCCGAGATCGGAGTGGCTTGGAAGGTACTTCGATTAAGTGCTAACAGGCCTAATTGTATATAGTGATGCGCAGGTCACCCACGAACCTCCGTAGGAGTCAAACGGACATGGGTGTGGGGGGGGGGAATCACCAGGAACACTGGGTGCGGGAAACACCAGAACATTGGGGCTGAGGTGACGGATAGGCAGGGTATGTGATGTATGTTAACTGTGTTATATGTTCTCAAGGAAAGTGTTAGTTATTGTTTTATGTCTGAGTGTTATTGGGGGTTAAATTATTACCCAGGGCTATCTTTCATAGGGGCTCTGGGGGGGGGGTGACTGTAAGTTGGAGGCGCTGCACAAGGGAATGGAGGGTTTCCCAGGCTCCCAGCTAGCGGAGGCTCAGATGCTCCTGGATCACAGGTGTGTAAGAAAGTTACCGTGGTCCCTAGAGCAAGGTGTGTTGCAGGGGAGGAAAGGGAAAGGAACCGGTTTTTTAGGACACAGGGCCAATGTAGATTGGGTGTTGGGTCAGGCCGGGTTTCACAAAAAAAGGGGGCTAACTTAATATAAACTGAGTCAATGTGGCATCCTGTGCTTTTTCCTTCTGGCCGGCTATGTTATCAGTACCCCCCCGTATCGTGGCTTGTGAGGCCTCACAAAACATCTGTGTGGAATCCACACTGCCTAGGGTTGGTCTGGAAATACTGAGAGATTTCCTCCTTAACCGTCTTTGCTAGAATCTGGTATCTTAATCAACGATTCATAAGTTCCAAGTTGGCTTCCCGGGCAATTGGCCTAATTTGTTGCGCATATTAGGCTCAATCAGTATGCTCGACCAATGTACTGTCATGTATTTGGGTTGTCGGAAAAAATCTGGGGACAATTCTACGTGAGACCAGAAAAAAAAAAAAGGGTCGACCTTCTGTAACTGGTAATGGGGATGGGAATAGAACAAGTATAAATACACTCTTCCCTGGTGCTGTTCACTCCATATGGTCAAACCCACCCAGGCTCCTTGTCTTAAACCTTTTAAGCAAAGGGCCCATTTTGCCTTTCGTCTTCTTTTAGTTTTCTTGCTGCAATTGGGGGATCTATCAATGCGAGGGTTCAATGACTGTGTTTAAAGTCACCCGCGAGGAAGGGAGGAAGGGGAGAATTATATTCCCTTCTGTGCCCACCCGTTGGACGAGGCGTTTCTGGAAAGAAACTTCATCGAAAGAACTTGAGATTCGTTTGCACTGGTGCGAGATGCACGCTAACGTCGTTTTTTTTACTCTTGCTGCAGGAGTACACACTAAAATGAGATATCTCCCCTGCTTGTTCTCTCTTGCACTATCTCCACTTGGGAAGGGAGGATTTGTTGTGAAAAATATGATTAGCAACCCCCTTCTTCTTCGCTGCCTTGTGTTGTTGAAGTTTAAAAAACTACGTTAAATTCTGGGAATTGGGCGCCACAACCCTTGCGTTAGAGCTGACGGGAAACCCCGGCTTCGGTTTGTTTGTTTTTGTTACCAAGGGCATCAGGGGGAGCGGAGTGGGGCGACCGCTTCTCACACTGAAAGAAATGGCAAGACCCCAAAATGTGGCTTGCCAGACTCTTACCTGGGGAAGAAGCAGGAAAGCGCGGGGCAGCGAATTCCATGGTTGATGGTTTTCGGCGAGCGAAGGAGATGGGTGAGCGAACAAGCCCGCACAGCTAAACCCTCCACAGCCAGCGGAGCCTCCAACTGAGTGCATACCTCGCCACCATTCTGACGTCAGAGGCGGGATCTCGAGATACCTCGAAAGAAAGCCCGGATGACGAGCAGCAGCGACGGAACCTAAGGACATACAGCGCCGGGAAGAGAATCGGGGTACTCCCCGGGGGGGGGGGTTACGCGAACTTCGCTGCCGGGGAGGAACGCGAAGGGTTTGAGGTGGTCCGGGGGGGGATGAGAGGAGGGAGGGGGAGCGGAGGCCATCAGGATGTACATGGAGCGGAGGCCTTCTCAGCAGTGACGGAGGGAGGAGGCACAAAGAGGGGCAAATATGAGAGAGAGGCCCGCAATATAGATAAGGGGAGCCCTTCAAAAATAGGGAGGAGAGGGGACCAGGGGGGCGGGATCAAATTAAAACATTAGAGGGTCAGGGGACTGGTAGCCTGTAGGAATACACAGGGGGTAGCAAGCTAGGGAAGACGCAAGCACAGGCACCAGGGGCTGCAGGGGTCACGAGGGCAATGGGCCCGGAGTTCAGTTCAGCTCCAGAAGAGTTAGTTTTAGTTTTATAGGGAAGTAAAGGGACACACCAGCCACATTTGGGTTAGGCTGAGTAACTACTCTGAGTTAGAGGGAAAAAGTCCGGTTGTAAATCCCCCGCAGGTGGTAAACTAAGACGGGGTCGTGTGGGGGACTACCACCAAACTGCCCTAGGCTTGCGCTTGTTGGGGAGGGGATGTGGGGCCTAGCTCACAGGCCCCGTCCAGACCCGGGAAAAAACTCATGGCCAGAAAAGGAAAGTGGGGGCCATGGAACTGATGGGGGGGAGGAGGGGTCCAGGTGGGGGAGATACCCAGGGGCGTCGACATGAGGTCCTCGGAGGCCATACGGTTCTCTTGTGTATGTCTGGTTTCCTTGTTTTTTCCCTTGTTGTTTGCCTCCCCCCCCCATCACAGATCCCCTCGGCAAAGGACGGTGAAGATCAAGGCAGGAAGCCCACCAAACACAGAAAGAAAGAAAAATCAGACCAATATGTCCCACATCACATAGGGAGGCTCTGGTTTCTACTTTATACACTGCAAGTCAATTAACACCAAAAACATGGGCTGTTGTTAACAGTCCGATCCCAAAAGTGAGAGGGTTTATACCAGCCGAGAAAAACTTATTAAGATTGCCTTCTCCGAATGTCAGACGAAGGGGAAAGCAGACGTTAGTTTTCCTCCAGCGAGGACACATTTAGTGACTATAGTAGCCCCGGGTATTTTGGGACAAGCCACTATAGGCAATGTTCCTGTCCTCTCCTAAATCTAGTTAATAACTTGCCCATCTTATCCGCACTGGAGGTCGTAATGTTCAGGTCCCAATGTAAATATAAAACCCCAATTATCTTCCCAGTCCCTGTGAACAGGAGGAGTAACCCCCCCAGTGCCAGCAGGATCCCCACACTATCAGAGGCTCAGCGCACTTCTTCAGGCGCCTGTGTGTAGGAAGCTCAGGAACAGCACTGGGAAGTGCACAGGTCACCACAAGGGAGGGGAAGGGAGGGGGAGGGGAGGAAGAAAGCAACTGACCCAATAACACCAGGCTGAAGAATCTGGCAGCAGGGGGGTGGGCAATTGAGGGGGGGAAAACAGGAACAGAAAAGGGATTAGAGGCTGCAGAGCCTATTCATCAGTGTTTTGCCCCCCCCCCTCAGTGGCCTGATGGTGCACTTTATTCCCCTCCTCACTGTGTGTGTCTTTCCGATGGAGGGTGGGGGGAGCCCCATGGATCCTCTCAGTCCTTCCCTGTGGGAGTGACCTGATTCCCTCTCAGGATGGGGGAAGTCTCGTGACAGGCAGGTTCCAGGGTTCAGCTGCGGAATCAAAACCTGCACACACCGGACACCGGGCTTCCAAGCAGCGGGGGACCATAGGAGAGGGAAGAGGGGGGGAAGGGCCACCAGGAGCGCCATCTAACCAGCTCCTACTGAGCTCATATAAAACAGGTGACAGTGCACCCTGGTGGGTTCTCCAAAGGCAAGTTGCTGTGAGTCGCCCCCTGGTGAGAGAGCTTCCATGGTGATGGCTGTGGTGCTGGTGAGAAACATACGGTGACAATCTCACCCCCATCTCCCACCGTATATAGTGGGTCTGGGTGATTATACCTCTGTTGCCGTGTGGTAGTGAGGTCTGGTGATTACCTCTAGTGACGTAAGTGTGTGTAGTGCAATCGTGGTGATATATTTCTGTGTAACGCTGTTGCTCGACCAAATACAAGGCGGGACCCCGGTAACGAGGTGGGAATGGGTCCACAACGCCATCGGGGTTGGTGTGGAGGTCAAGGGCAGCCGGGTCAGATTGGAGAGAAGTAGAATGGTCAGGTACTTGCCAAGGTCTGAGGTAGGAGCCAGTCAGAGGAGTGGTCAGTGGTCCTGTTTATCCGTGGTCAGGGGTTGGTGAGCGTAGAGGTCCGTAACAGAAACCAGAAAAAGAAAAAGTGTGGAAAACCGCGGAAGAGTATTCCACGGCCATGTGCGACTCCCTGTGTGTCGGGGAGCAACCCGGATATAGGAAAGGAAGAGAAGGCCATCGCCAGCCGCATGGGGTAGAGGGTGAGACATTCTCATTACTCTCCAACAGGATCACGATGGGAAGGAGTGCCATAGAGGTAGGCCCAGACTGATGCCAACCGCCAACAACCAAGAAGCCCTGTGAACGTCCGGCGCACGCGGCCACGAGAGGGAAGGAATTTATCGGGATGCGGGTCTGTACCGGGATGACATCATTTCCGGTTCCAACCAGCGGATCAGACGCGGACAATTCACAGTCGTTTGTCCGGAGCGATACCTGTCACCTCTAAAGAAGAAAAGGGGGAGGGTACTTGAAGGCCTTATTAAGTTGGCCAGAGAGCCAGAGAAGGGAAGGCTAGGTTCGAGGTTGCACCCAAACAACCTCCCACAGTTCGTCGGCTATATCCCGACTCGAGTTGATTTATCAGGACATTGATAATTTTCCGGACTGCCGCCCCCACTGGCCAGTGCCAAGGCCCCTGTTCCTGTCAAACGTACGCCCCTCGGAGTCCCCTATCGAGCCACAGGTGGTCTGGGGAGTCACAAGGGTACGTCGGAGGACAAGGCCTGTTCAAGCAAAGGATGGGAGATTGTGACGCTCCGATGAGGGATCGGGGAGCGGAATTGGTGCCAATTGTAAAAAGCCCCAAAGGATGAACCCGACGTTTAATACACATGTGGTGCGGGGAGAGCCAAACGTATGGTGTAAAACACACTTTAGATGCCCACTCGAGAGTTCTTCTCAGGTGGGAGACAAAACCGAGGGGTTTCGGTCGCCTTGGTCTTAAAAGGAGATAGTACCAAATGGTTGGGGCCCCTTGTTTAAAGGTGCTATTCAGCATTCCTGCTGGACCGCACAAGGTTCAGATTGATGTGGGGCGATATTGTAGATCACTGGTGGGATCGTGGTACTACTTTACTAGGAAGCACAAGACGATCTCCGTTTAGGAGTGGGGGACGAGATTTCAGAAGGGGATGGTATTCCCAGGAATCCATATATTCTCTACAAGTTAAAAATGTCTCAGGAGGATCCCGTGTCCTGGGGTACTCCTAGCCGTCAAGGCTGGGAAATAGGCAGTGGGACCAGATGAGCGGGCACAAGAGAGCCTAGAGGCCCGCCTTTGATAAACCATCTCATGGATTTGAAGTTATCCATACGTTCCTGGCCCCATATAAATGCAAGGAGATAGAGGTAATAGGGAGACTCGACAAAGGAAGTTCTGTAGAAGATTACTTGGATTCCAAAACAAGTCATTCTGGCTTTCAGGTCAGAGGAGAAGTGTTGCTTACCCTACTGAGGATTTGGGAGTTGTAGGTAGAAACCACTTTCAAACAGGTAGTGTACCATCCAGCAGAAACTGGCCGCCTAAGTTCGTATTTAAACGTACATTTAGACCCCATAACGGGGGAAGGAAAGTATAAACCTGACGCTACGACACTTATTATGAGGTGGATTCTGCCACCAGGGGCGTAATCCTAGTCATTCAAGTGGTCTTTAAATATTCTGAGATGTTATCCTTGTACAATAATGGACAGTAATGTATTATACTGTTGATAAAATTGTTATTGTTTATGTTTTACAGGTTTGTTCAGTCAGAAGTGAAGGCCCAGCAACATTTTAGGAAACCAAGTGGGACCAATGGATCCCACCATAGGGAGAGTGATAGCCTGTGTATTTTTTCGGGTACATTTCTTTCTCCCTCCTGTGCAACTAATCCCTGTTGGCACGTTTGCCAGGAGTAGTAATCTGGGGGTTTTCCCCTCACACACCATGGGCTGTTCACTAATTCAGCTTGAAGTAAATAAGTGTCATCGGCTTTGAGGTCCAATTACAGCTGAACACAGGGGTGGTGCCATTGGAACTATTTATATTTAGGCACTTCTGAATTAAGGGTGCCCTCCACGGTGAGTAGAGGCTAGGTCTGTCCCAAGCCACACTTGTCAGGCTGATGGCAGTTTTGTGGCCCTCCCACTGGGAGCGGGTTGTGGGGACCTATTCCTCTTTCTCACACCAGCGTGGGAGTAAGGGAGAGCAAGGGCAGCTTTCTAGGGCCCTGGCAGGAGTGGGTCCAGGGAAACTTCCTTTGTGGTGGCAACCTATACCGGTGTGATGAAGCGGGCTGAGAGAGACTGGCTGTGATTTGGCCAGTCTGCATTGTTCGGAGAAATAAAGTATGCCATGGATTAAAACTCTTCTTGCCTGAAAATAACAAAAAACAAAAGGATAATCGGTACACTGTCACAATTAAACACTAATCCACAACAACACCCCAGTGAATTGGTGATGTGAAAAAAACGTGAAAAAAAATACAAAATAACCTTAATATAGTCATAGAGCGTCGTGCAGCGTTGTTAGAAGTGGGGGTGGCTTTCAGGACCACCCCCAGGCTAAGTACAGAAAAAACACAAAAAACTGCGCACAACGCTCATAGTGTATTAACAATATATAATGTAAGGCACAATAAACGTGAGTAAAACTGCGTACATCAGAGATGAATTAAACCGCATTTTAAGGGACATATTACCGCAAGCACTCAACCAGCCGGGAATCGCTGTCCTCTAATGACATACCGATTAGCGACAGCGATTTGGTGTTGGTGCTTGGGTAATATGTCGCTTGAAATGCTGTTTTATTCATCTATGATGTACGCAGATTACTCACCGTTTATTGTGCTACATTACAGTATATATATACTTTTGTTTTTTTTTTTTTTCCAACTTAACTTTTTTTTATTTGTTCAGTACATAATATACATACAGTAGATAATCTCTCGGCAGCGTGCGGACCGTACAGTTTACTCATGTGACAATCTTTTGGTAAATTGTTGGGATGTCTTTGGACAAACTGGGAATACCGACAGAATAACTGGGGAGGGGATCACTGTAGGAGCCGGGGGGCGGGGAGGGGGGTGGGGGGGGGTAGACAGACACAGGGGCGTGGAAAAAGGAAGGAAGAGAGAGGGAGAGGGAGAGAGAGAGGGAGGAGTATGAGAGTTTGGGGGATTCTTCTCCTTCCGTGGTGTCCGCTTCTGCTCTTCCACCCATTCTGTGTGCTCTGCGTCCGAGGACTTTCTGCTACCCCGTAGGCCGTCTGGTTCATAACTGATTGTCTCTCTTCTTATCTTGTGTGTTCCCATCTTCGGGCATACGGGGTTATGGATGGGGTGGGGGGGGGGGGGGGGGGCTGGGTTATCTCTATCTTAGTGTGTTGTAGGTTCCGTCGTTAAGCAACTTCCCTCAAGGGAGAACGCATTTGTTCCTATTAAAGCCAATTGAGGACCTATCCACTCCCCGAATTTCTTTCTGGGCTAACACGGTGCCCATACTTTTTTCAAAATTTTCTGCCAGTGTCGTTGACTAAGCTTGTTAGCATTTCCATCTGGCATACGGTCCAAATTCTATGTTCTAATGTTTGGAATTGAAGGGATTAGTTTGTTTTGTTTCCAGCGTGCTGCAGTCTCCCCCCTCATCGCCATAGCAAGTGAGCTATCAGTTTGTTTCTCTACTTTGTGTGAACCCGATTGCTGGCCTGTTCAGGAGAACAGCCATGGGTCTAATGGGACGGGTTTACCTGTAATTATGTTATAACCAGTCTTTAATTGAGTCCCAGACTGGGACGATTTTGGGGCAGGACACAGCATGTGCAACAAGTCTGCTTGCTGTCCGCCATTGTCCGGACACAATGGGGAGTAACTGGCAGGAATTTGGCTAATTTCGCGGGAGTATGGTACCATCTCATCATTAACCTTAATATGCGTTCTCCTTAAGGTTGTACACATAGAGCTTTTGGAGTTGCTCCGTCACTATCTTTGTCCAGTCCTCCACCTCTAGCTCCTCACCTAGGTCTGTCTCCATGGGTCATATCTGGTTTTGTCGTTCACTGTCGTGGCTAGAACTGTCACGGTTCTTTATACAATCGCGATGTAAGTTCTCACCGTGGATGTCCCTATCGACAGAGCTGTTCGAAATTTGTATTAGGGACTTTGGCTGAACTTTTTGATGAACGCCCTGATCTGGAGGGTACCTAAAAGATCTCGGCATTAGGAATATGGTGGTCGGATTGGGACTATTTTCGAAAATTTTTGCACCTGTTCTCCCTCGCATACACCCCCAAACGCTTTATGTTGTTTGTTTTCCCAGATAGAGGAAATCTGTGCTGGATTGGCCCGGAGCAAAGAGGGGGTTATTCCAAATTGGTGTCATACCCGATGCCCTGCTAGTCGGCCAACACTTAAGGCCTGGCGTCCTGCCCAGATAGACAGCGAGTTGGCATTGAGGGATAGCGCGCAGTTTGGTGCTATTGCGCACCTTTCTAGGGTACCAAATCAGGTGCTCTAGTTCCAATGGTGGAGCATGCCTTCTCGCTTAACGCGACCCATCTTTTCGAGTCGGGGTTAGTGTGCAATTGCACAATTTGACATAATTGAGCCGCTCGGTAGTATGATAACAACACCGTTACGCTAGTCCTCCCGCCCCCGCGCCCTATCATATTGTTAATACACTATGAGTGTTGTGTTGCTGTTTTTGTTGTGTTTTAATCTGGCCGAGCCTGAGTCATTCAGGGGACAAGCTTGCAACCATGAGGTTCTCTTTCAGAGACTCTCCCTACAACACTGGGGTTGGAAGAGATGGAGGCGCTGTAACACAATAGCGAGTATGACTCCACATTCCTCGACAAAGCCAGTCCTGATGATACTTCCCCATACCATTGCGGAGACTCAGAGTTCCTATAAACCAGCACCTTGGCACCCACACTATACATACATGTACCAGGGTCAGTTTTCCCCATGATAGGGCCAATATGAGATTGGGGGGGGGGGAAACCCATTACATAGATATGTGGCAGTGTTCGACACAATCCAATAATTACACACGCCCGGGGCGAGGGATTTAACCTCTGGGCGAGACAACTATTGGCCCAAGCAGCACACGTGTTGTGTTTTTTTAATTTCCCCTGCTCGCGTTGAAATTTCCATGTCGCGCTGGCTGAAAAAAAAAAAACAAAAAAAACAACCGACATCTGATTGGCACCGCTCCAGGGCTTTGTGGGCGCGCGGCCAGGCTCTATATGAGCCCGCCCCCACGAGCGGCCATTCTTTTGAGATATGTTAGAGAGTAAGTGCTCTCTAATCTCGATCCCTGCGAACCCTCTGCTCCTTCCCTGCCTCCTAGGTGTTCCCCCTTATCCCACTTCCCCCCGATACCTGCCGGGGCGGAGATGGTAGTGGGTTGTCCCCCCCTTCTCTCCCCGTTCCCAGCCCATTTCCTGCTTCCCCCCCGGGATACCCGCAGGCGGGTGAGGGTGATGGTAGTGGGGGTGTTTCCCCCCCTTCTCTCCCCCGGTCCCCGCGCCACTTTCCCGCTTCCCCACGATACCCGCGAGCGGGTGGTGATGTAGTGGGGGTGACCCCCCCTTCTCTCCCCGGTCCCCGCGCCACTCCTGCTTCCCCGTACCCGTCGCGGGGCAGAGGTTGTTCCCCCTTAATCCCGGATTTCCCCCCCGATCCCCGGGCGGGGGATGGGGGGGGGGGATGGTAGGTGTATGGTGCCCCCCCCCCTCTTCTCTCCCCGTCCCTGCGCCACTTCCCGCTTCCCTCCCATACCCCCCCGCGCCGGGCGGGGGGTGATGGTTAGTGGGGGTGATCCCCCCCCCCTTCTCCTCCCCCCCCCATCCACGCTTCCCCCCCCGATACCCGCGCGGACGAGTTGGTGATTGGTATGTGTTGGGGCGGACAGGGCGGGGGGTGGTGAGTAGATTTTTTTGGTGGGCGAGTAGATTTTTTTGGGTGATTTGTCGCAACACTGGATATGTGTGGTGTGTGTGGTGTGTGTGTGTGTGTGTGTGTGTGTGTGTGTGTGTGTGTGTGTGTGTGTGTGGTGTGTGTGTGTTGTATAGATATATATATATCTATATAATACTATATATATATATATACTATATACTAATCACCAACCACCCCTGTGCCCCCCAACACCTCGTATACCCCCCCACCCACCCAACAGTACATATATGTAATTTTGGGGATGCGCAGCAATGATACTATAGGCCAGCGGTGGCCCTTGGGTGTTTCCCGCAGGTGTCCCCGCCTGCCTGCAGTACCAATTCTGTGCCCCCAAAAAAATAATTTCAAAACACATCACAGAAATAACCCCCTCCCCCGGCCCCTACAATACAGTTACTACATGTGCAAAATTACTATTATCCACATATGGTAATAGTTGCATTTGCCCATTTAAAATACATAAAGCAGAATTAATAAAATAAACAATTTGCACTCACCCTTGCCCGGCTGCTACGATTAGGCCATCCCTCATCTTCATCACTGTCCATGTTCCCCTCCGATGCTGGCAAACATACACAAGAATAAAAGAGCCAATACGAAGGGGATAAGGAAAATCAACAAGGAGAAATAAAACTGAGAGGGACGGACATCTTACCTTTCCTGCTCGCGTAGTCTTGACGCATTCCCTTTCCTTCTCTCGCCCCCCCCAATCTCTCCCCCCCTGACGTGCCCCTTTTCACCATTCTCACCACTGTCTCCGCTTTCACTACCACCCATCTCTCATTCCTCTCGTACACCAGCCCGAGTCTCGCACTACCGCCAATGCCTTTTCTTAGCCCCACCCTCCTTCACACACCTACAACCACCGTCTACTCTTTCCTTTCTTCCACTTTCCCTAATTCTCGCCCTCCTGCTTCCTTTTCCTTCTTCTCCTTTCTACATCCTTCTCTGCTACTCTTCCCACCTCCACTTTCACCTCCTTTTCCCGCTATATAGAATTAAGGGGTTAATCCAACTCCCCCATACCCACCTGTGAAGCCGAACCACCCTCAACCACTACCCACCAGGGAGGCCTAACCACTCTTGGGGACCAAACTCTCCTTCCCCCACCCCACTACCTACAAGAAAAAACAATACACAGAACACAGCCCCACAATAAACACTTTACGGTATTTAATTAAAACAATACAATAAAAAAACCACCCACCACCCTGTGCCCCCCCCATAAAAAATGATTTATTATTTGAACATACAGGGTAATACCTGACCTACGGGGTCTCCAGTGGTCCCGAAGGGTTCTCCGCAGGCCCCACAGCGTACCATACTCCAAGGTTGGAGGCCATCGGGAGGTGGTCCCCCGCCAGGCGCGTGGGCCTCCAGGTGGTCCCCCACGGGTCACTGTGGCCCCAAATGGGGTCCACAGGTGGGCGGCAGTGGGTGTCCCGGGGCCAGGCCCCTCAGGTGTGCTGAGGCCCTCGGGTGGTTCCAACGGGGCTCTGGGACCCTCGGTGGTCCCTGCAGGGGCCCACAGCTTTGGGGCCCCCGGTTCTTCCCCGCAGGTTGCCCGTTGTTATGTGGGTCTGCAGGTGGTACCATGGGTGTCGGGGGTCCTCAGGTGGTCTCCAGTAGGTCCCCGCAGGAATAGGTACCAACCCTGTATGTCCAAGTCCAATAAATAAACATGGTCCTACATTTAAAATAAATCTAAATATACAGACGAGACAACGAGTATTCTAAGCTGGCCTTAAACTAGCCCGGTTACATGCTGGGGGTAACCTGGCTAGTTTAGGCAAATTTAGGCATATTCGCATTGAGTAATGACCCATCGGATTAACACAGCAGGGGTCCCTGGCAGTCCCATCAGTTTAAATGGAACTGCCAGGGACCCCGCTGTTAATCCGATGGGTCATTACTCAATGCAGAAATGCCCTAAACTTGCCTTAAACTAGACCCAGCACGTACCTGGGTCTTTTTGGCGATTGCCATGATTTGTGTTAGATAAACCGTTGGCACTACAGTACACACAGTTAGATCCGGAGAATATTGGACACTGATACAAGTTTTGTTATTTCGGCTGGGTACCAAAAATAAATTCAAGTTACAGTTAAAGAATGAATGGATGGCTGACAGGGAGTCTATCAGCTTGTAATTTGAGGGTATTCACATCCAATTGGAGCAAGAGTTTAGGAATTACATCTCTTTAATATGTAACCCCCTCTTTTTCAAGGGACCAAAACTAATTGGACAATTGCACTCAAAAGCTGTTTATGGACAGTGTGGGTATGCGTTTTTTATTTCAACATCAATTAAGCAGGTAAAAGGTCTGGAGTTGATTCCAGGTGTGGCATTCGCATTTGGAAACTGTTGCTGTGAACCCACAACATGCGGTCAAAGGAGCTCTCAATGCAAGTGATACAGGGCATCCTAAGGCCTCGGCCATGTTTAGTGCTTGCTTGCGGAAGGCGCTGAGCGCGCCCGCTCAGCACTGGAGCCCTAAGCGCAATTAGAGCGGCTTAGTAGGGGCACCTACACTTCTGCAAGGCGCGGAAGCGTAGGTCTTAGGGGAATTAAAATTCCCCCGCTTGCCGGCGCGACAGGCCGGTCACGTGAGCGGTTCGCCCAATGAGTGCGAACACGCTCCGTGACTTCATGGCCCACCCCCGGCCAAGGACGTGCCCGCCCCGGCCCCTGACGGCCCGCTGACAGTGCGTGCGTAAGCAACCGCAAGGCCAGGGAGAGCACCCGCTTTCCCTGAGCCTCAGCACGCCAGCAGGAGGCCTGGCCGAGGCCTTAGGCTGCAAAAAAAAGAAATCCATCAGAGAGATAGCAGGAACATTAGGAGTGGCCAAATCAACGTTTGGTACATTCTGAGAAAAAAAGAACGCCGTGGTGAGCTCTGCAACACAAAAAGGCCTGACGTCACGGAAGACAACACAGTGGTGGATGATCGTATGGATCCTTTACATGGTGAAAAAAACCCCTCCACACACTCCAGCCAGTGAAGAACACTCTCCAGGAGGTGCTGCATTCATATCCAAGTGACCATAAAGAGAACACTTCATGAGAGCAATACCGAGGGTTCCCATAAGGGGCAAAACCATTCATAAGCCTCAAGAATAGAAAGGCCAGATAGACTTTGCAAACAATATCTAAAAAAGCCCGCCCAGTTCTGGAACAGCATTCTTTGGACAGATGAAACTAGATCAAACTTTACCAGAATGATGGGAGAAGAAATAAGTATGGAGAAGGCTTGGAAACGGTTCATGATCCCAAGTATACCACATCATCTGTAAAACACGGTTGGAGGCAGTGTGATGGCATGAGCATGCATGGCTTACAATTGCATGGGTCACTAGTGGTTATGATGATGGACAAAGACAGAAGCAGCTGGATGAATGCTGAAGTGTATAGGGATATATTGTCTGTTCAGATAAGCAAGTTGATGGACGGCGCTACTTACAGATGGACAATGACCAAAAACATTGCGAAAGCAACCCAGGAGTGTTTTTAAGGCAAAAAAAAGTGGAATATTCGGCAATGGCCGAGGTAATCACTGATCTCAACCCGATGATCGAGCATTGCATTTCACTTGCTGAAGACAAAACTTAAGGCAAGAGAGAAAGACCCACGAAAAAACAACAACTGACGAAAGCTGCCGTAAAGTTCTGGCAAGCATTACAAAGGAGGAACCCAGCGTTGTTGTGATGTCCATGCGTTCCAGACATCAAGCAGTCATTGCTTGTAAAGGATTCTTGACAAAGATTAAAGATGAATATTTTATTTATGATTGTGTTAATTTGTCCAATTACATTTGAGCCTCTGAAAATAAGGGGACTGTGTATGAAAATGGTTGCAATTCCTAAACGTTTCATACGATATTTTTGTTCAACCCCTTGAATTAAAGCTGAAATGTCTGCACTTCTATAGCATCTCGGTTGTTCATTTCAAATCCATTGTTTGTTGTAGAGTAGAGAGCAAAATTATGAAAATTGTGTAGTGTCAATTATTTCCGGACCTAACTGTATATAAAAATAAAAATATAATATATAGATAATATAAATATAATATATATATATTATACATAGCATTGGACATTATTATATCTCCATCTATTTCTGAACTTTATATTGATCTGCCCAGTTGGAGTGAGTCGGTTATATTTTGCATGTAGCATGGTTTCAGGGAGCTCGACTGCCTGTCAGCATCCTGTGGTGCCGGTGGTTACTTACTATCGCGGATATCACTGCCAGGGGAGACTGGGTGCGCGCGCATCTTTCCTGGTTTCCACGATAGGAGGGTGATAGATCTCGCCGACGACATCCATCTACGGAGGCTCCATCGGTGTGATTGTAAAGACTTGATAACACTGTCTTATTTTTCTCTGCTAAATGTAAGTGGTCGTGATCTTATCTGACGTACATGTTTATTATTAAAATACAGTATTATGCAATGGGAGCCGCGCTGTCTTCTTTTTGTTATATATATATATATATATATACGCACCCACACACAGATTGACCAATATACAAAAATGGTTAAGTATTAACAAAACATGCACAATAAAAAATACCCAATCTCCACTAATACATCGCAATGCATCTCCAAATTAAAATATATCTTGCCACATATTAAAAAAACAAGCACAAAATATCCCAAATACAGAAATTTTAAGTACCTCCAGACTAGGGATTTCTATAACAAAACTACAATTAGACCAAAACGTACTAATTTTGAGCAGCTGTGTTCCAGAGACACGGACACAAGGGGACTCAATCTAGGATGTACAGGGAAGTGGTCTGTCCGAAAAATGACAAGCGAGACGCGGTTACCACTACACCGACAGTGGGAGACAGACTTAGGGGGAGACGTTAGAGGACGAGGAGAGGGGAGAGATTACACAAGCAGCTGCTAAAAAGTTCCATCTGTACCACACTAAAGGAGAAAGGTTATAAAGTCCTGATGCGGTGGTACTACACCCCCAACTAGATTGGCTAAATTTGTAAGGGCTACTCCCCGCTGCCCAAAACAGTGTGGGGAGGCGCCGACCTGCAACACATGCTGTGGTCTTGCACTAAAGTGGTCCCGATTTGGGAACAGATTAGAGATTGGTTACAGCGGATTCTCGGTTGGGAGATCCCCCTGGCACCGTGGTTGTTCCTGCTGGGCAGGCGGATCCAGGGTATGCCAAATGCGACACACAAATTAATAACGCATTTCGCAATAGCCACTAGATGCGAGATTGCAGCATATGGAAGCAGCCAGCAATCCCAGTTATCCCAAAGATTCGAAATCGAATTTGGCACGTGTGTTCGGATGGAACAATTAACGAGTTTAGTAATGACACCGGCACAAACTTCCTGAAGTCTGGTCACCATGGGTAGCACAGACGGACATCCCGGGGGTGGCACCACTGCAATTCTGCTATAATAATCGCGAACGCGTTCTCCTTTGGAGGCAGAAAACGATAGAGACGTACAGGTAGAAAGACAGCCCCCTAAGTAACAACCCGACGAACCTACTGTACAGAGTTAAGGTGATTAACTAGAGCTGGAAGCAGGATAGCAAAAAGAATTACCTCCACGAAAAAGAAGATGTAAACTGACTCCTCGACGGCAGGAACTTGGAGTAGACCCCCACCCCCCCCCCCCCCCCCCTCCCTGTCCGATGTCCGGTTGTCTGTGTTGTCCTTTACGTACTGTCTCTGTTTCAAACCAAGTAGCCTTAATAATTGAAAGATGTTGTTAAAAGAGAAAAAAAAATATATGTTGGGGTATTTGTATTACAATGGGCTGGGTAATACTGTCAGAATGTGTATCCCCAATAAAGAAAATTATTTGTGTATCCCCCAACGAAAATAAATTATCTCCCCAATAAAACACAGCACCTAGCAAATAATCTGTGCATCATGTACACTATGACAAGAGTTGCTCAAGGATAAAAAAAACTATTCCAAACAGATACAATTCCATCTAAACAAGCATACAATTTAAACAAAGCAAGTAAAACAGAAATACATTTCCATCAATTAATCAAATCCACCAAATCACATGACACATTACTATTCAAATCGTTAAAAACTAAACCAGACAGAAAAAAAGTTACATCAGGCAAAATATAACTACCAAAAAGAATCACTATTAAAAAGCAAGCCCCCCCTGAAATAAAGTACTGCAAAGACCTCCAAAAATGACATCTATCGAAATTAAAATTACATTACACACACATTTGTAAGCATAGTAGCAAAATACATTTGAAATACATCAAAACAAGCATTTCCAAAACAATCATTTATTATATTATTATAAATAATCATATTTTATATTTTTTTTGGGGGGGGGAAATGCCGTTTTTTTGGTTGTTTTCGGCAGCTTATGGCGTGTATTGAATCGACGAGGCATTTTTGGCGTAAAAATGTCGAAAAATGACTTTTCGGCGCTTAGTGCATGAGGCCCTTAGTTAGGTCATAAGGACTGATCTATCTCAGATTTAAGTGCGTGGGGGGATGGTTCAAGTGGTGTGGTCGATATTGGCCACAGGAAGGCTGTGGAAGGGGGTGCAGCGAAATGTATGTTACAGAAAAGGAGGCTGGGTGATAAGTCACCCAGAGTTCAATTCAGCAAACAGTGGATTATTTCGACCAAAACGGGGTATATGGCTACTCATCGAAATAGGGTTAGACTTGTGTAATATGAAACTTCAGGAGGGGCTTGAAAGGGCCTTGGGTGTCTGGCGGTACGGGGCTAGTTTAAGGGGATTAAATAGCCCCGTCGGTGGCAGCTTATGGTGCAGATAACCACTAAAGCCTTGTGGAGCTCGGGGTAACGAGTCGGCAGGGCTCATTTGTGCGTGATTCCCTGGGCCCAGTATGTCTTAACGGCCGGGCCGTCGGGCACCCAGCTTGTGGGTGTGCGTGCCATGGTTGGTGTGCCATCGGCCTTTACCCAGGGCAAAAGCACGCTGGCAGAGTTGGTACTTACCAAGGTTTATTTGTGTAAACAAAGCCGTGGACTTTGAACCTCCAGACCTTTGTTGTGTATTTATTTATTTATATATATGTGGGTTGGGGGAGGGAAGGGGAGCTTCTTCGCAGGCTCCAAGGTCAAGCAGCCTGGATCCCCTCGGCGATGGGGCATCTGACCGCAGGGGCTAGGCTCCCCTCTCTTCCCTCCCCCTCTCCTACACCTTTGGTGCCGGTCCTCGTGCTGCTTCCCCTTTCCCCTCCAGCTTGGCTGAATTGCATGCTGTTTCCCCTCCCCTTCCCAGTTACAGGGGGCGGAGCTAAGGGGATCAAAGAGCGCAGGGAAGGAAGGCTGTCTGCTCCTCTGAAAAGAAGTTCCCCCGCCCGCCTCTTTGTTGTGTTAATACCATGACAATCGTTAATAATTGTACTGTATATGTTGTATTGTCTTTCTTTTCAGAAATAAGTATCACCGGGAAGAGGTGATCCGGGGTTCCGATTGCCAATTCTTGGAGTTAGGAAGGAATTAATTTCCCCCCTTATAAGATATCATGGGAGGTTATATCACTGGGGTTTTTGTTTGCCTTCCTCTGGATCAAAATACTGTAGGTGAGGATAAAATATCTGTCTAAATTTAGCCTTTGTACCTCCAGACCTTTGTGTGTCTGTTTATATGTGGGTTGGGGGAGGGAAGGGGAGCTTCCTCGCAGGCTCCAAGGTCAAGTAATTGTTCTTTTTTTACATAGGGCAAAGGACAAATATGGCTACAAATATTTTCTTTCTAGTCTGTACACACAAGATGCTTCTTCCCTGTGTAAACACTTGGGTGACAAGGTCTCTCGCCTATGTAAATGCTCTGGTGTCTGAGGACTGTCCTCCTATTACGGAATTGATTATGATGTAATCCCCTTTTATGAATTGTTTGGTGTGTGTTGAGGTGCCTCTCAGTGCTGAAATATTTCCCTAATTCTGTACAATTAAAAAGTTGCTCCCTTGCGTAACAAGAGATCCCACTTTGTATAAAATGGTTTACCCCACTCTGAACAAGCAAATTATTTCCTGTGTGAGAATCATGTGGTGTGTGAGGTCAATCATCCAAGAAATGTTTTTCCTATACTCTGCCCATGTGAAAGGCCTCTCCCTGCATGAGTTTGTTGGTTTTACTCTGCCCATGTGAAAGGCCTCTCCCTGCATGAGTTTGTTGGTTTCTGAAGAGGTGACCCTTAATACTGTATTTTTCCCACACTGAACAAGCAAATGGTTTCTCCTATGTAAATATTTGGGTGTAACAGGAGGTCACACTTTGTTACTAAATTGTTTCAACATCCTGAACTAGGGCGTATGGGCAGATGTGTGCGCAAAAATTTGGGGGGCCACCAAGCGTGGACAACCGCGGGGTACTATAATGTACAAAGACCGCTTTCCAATCTTCGATTATTACAAACAAGAGGGGGTTAAGGGATCGGGTCGAGAAGAGCCGCGGGAGGACAATGTGGATAAAGAGGGACCGCTGACTGAGTTGTGAGCGGAGAAGCAAAGATGGATCGGACGGTGGCAACGGGTTGGGGGGAGCTGTGATTGAGCGAAAGGTGGGGAGTAAGGGGTTTACAGGATGTAGCGTGCTATCGATAGGGCAGGGTGAAGAGTGAGTTTATTGAGTGGGTGGTGGGTGAGATGAAAAAAGCATTGGATACCAGGGGGAAGAGAGAGAATGGCATATTGCCCCGTCTCGTTTAGCGCAAGGCTTAGTTCCATGAGAACTGTTTTTGATTCGTGGGTAGTTGTGCTCGAGCCACGAGTACTAGGTCTGTTTCATCTGTCGCCGTAGGGCTAGGTTTGATACAGTAATGTGTCGTAAGTTGGGACGATGCGTGGGCGGTGACTCAAAAGTGGGGAACGGGTGGGGTAGAAAAAGCACCAACGAGGAATGCGGGGGGCCATAGGCTAAAGTGTGGGTTGTGGGGTTTGTTGGGTGGTTTGGTTTAGACCTCGCAATTAGCTCGCCGCGGCTCCGCACCAAGCTTTTATGGGAGGGATTGACTTCCTTCAGGTCCCATTGCTGGCAGGGAAGGGGGTGACGTGGAGAGGGCGAATAGCGGGTGGCGGGGCGGACAAACGGCGTGTAGGCGGTTGGGAGGGTAATGGGCCTCTCAGGTGATCCTGTATTTGTTGGTTGACTCGGGTTCACCTATTATATGGAGCGATTTATGAAGGCAAGCGGTTACGAAGAGTGGGACGGGAGAACCCTATGCTGCCGGGTTAGTAAAATAAATAAGTAGGAGGGAGGAGAATAGGGGGAGGGGGGTTAGGGGGGGGCCCCCTACTGCTTGAAAAACTGCGTGAGGAATCGACTCTGTGATTGGGGGTGGGGAGGTGCACTGCTAGACAAGACCGTGATCCATGTGTGGATAGGTAGAGTTACTGCTGCGGCGCGGCGAGCAAGATGGGAGGATTTGAGTGAGGCGCGGGGAATAAATACATGTGGGTGCGTGTGAGCAGAGTGAGCAGGTCGTTGAGGCTGTACAAGTATCCGCGAGGAGGATTTGTGGGGGGTCGGGTTGAGGTAATCGTCGCACGCATTCAACGCGTTCGGTTTTGGAATCTGGAGCCGAGACGCGAAGTTCGACACCAATGCGCCGTGGGTTGCGCATCGTACGGGGTAATCCCGTTCCTACTTGTGTTAGTGACTTGACGCAGGATAGGGGAGGATAGATTTGACCGTTGGAGAGGTTCTGTGGAGGCGGCGGCGGATCAGGTTTATAGTACGGTGATGGTTTGGAGGCGACATTTTGGCGGCTGAGGTGACTCGCGGCAGGCGGGAGGAATACTAGCGGGGGCTTAAGAGTTCGAGGATGCATAATGTTCTAGACTGATCCAGGTTTAAGATGTCTGTGTGGCCGCAGGCATGGGAGAATTGCCTTAAGGTGGGAGGTTATGCCCGATAATTTTTTGGGGAGTGTTCGTTAAGCATACTGTGGGAGAATCCTAGGGGCTGATATTACGCGCCCAGGTCAGCAGCCGCGAGGACGGAACAGCGCGGCGGCAGCGTCCAATCGCGGGTCGGTGCCGGCGAAGGGGGAGACTCGGGTCGGCCCGAGTTTTTGCAATTCACGTCGGAGGCGCTCGTTTGTGATAGTGTCACTAGTACCGCGCGGGCCCTGACTACAGGGATAGCGCGTTCGCGAAGAGCACGAGCCTGCAGCGTTGGATTCGCGCCTAGTTCTTGAGACCGTCCGCAAGACGGCCTAGCGCTCAAGGGGAGCTCGTAGGCCTCTGGGGAGTACGAAGCCGGCGGACATCAACCGCGGCTTACATGGAGACAGTGGCAGCACATAGCCTCAGGGCCTGTCTAGATAAAAATGAGCGGTTGTTCGCACTGTGGGAGCGGGGAGTACATTGAGACCAGAAAGGCCCGCGGCTATGCTACCGGCGGCCGTCACGATCGCATCGCGAGGGGGCAGGGGGAACGGGTCGCAAGGAGACAATCTGGAAGGGGCTGTGATGGCAACAGGCTACCGGGACGCGGCATCCTACCGGCGAGAGGCTCTGCATACCCCACCCCTTGCATTGATTCCCTCTTTTTGATCTTCCTCCTCCCGCAAAAAACAGGAGGAGCGTCTGCTAGTCCTCGTTTTACCACTCTTCGCTTTAACACGAATGGCTTATCCACGCTATGCAATGCATACCTATTTCATTTTTACAACGCCACAATGGCTTATCCAACGCTCTAAGACGCTTTGCAATGTTGTGTATGTGTGTATATATATACACATTCACATAAACAACGTTGCAAAGCGTCGTAAAGAGCGTAATATATTATATATATAATATTATACTATAATATTTATTATACTATATAATATATTATTTATTATGTTATATTATATTATAATAACAGTATATACACTATTAATGTATGTGTGTGCTGCATATCTTATTGCCGGCATAAAATATTTGGTGTATTTAGTGTTAAAAATGCCTTCTTTCAGGACGGAACCTTCATTTAAAACCGTGTCCTGGGAAAACGTGTTCGTCTTTACACGTTCGCTTACACGCCATTTTTGATTAACGCATTGTGTCGGATTACCGAGGACTGCCTGTTTACAAATACTCCACCCCACTTCTCCGTACACATTAATGGCCATGTGGATGCGTGGGTCATGGGCATGGTGAGAGCTACAGAAATTGGGTGAGGAGAGGAAGTGATTGAGTCCTGATGGAAGGGTTAAGAGGCATGGCAGAGACGTGGTTTAATAGGGAGGGGTAGATTACCAGCTGGAGGATTCCTTAACAGCAGCATGTGAGTCATGGGCACCCGGACCTGCTTCCCATTCCACTCGATCCACACTCTGTCCTCTCTGACACCCTCCCCTCTGGCAGCTGCTGATAGGAATGCCATGGTAAAGTAATGTGTAAGTATTTGCGTTACTGCCAATTCTTATTACTGAAGTATTAACTATGCTACCAGTATATTGACCAATCCAACTCTGAAACAATCAATTTTTTTTATCATTTATGAATTCTCGTGTGTAAGGAGCTTTCTCACCCTATGTACATGGAAATGGTTCTCCCCTGTATGATAATCTGGTGTCTGAGAGGTTCTGTCTTATTACAACTGTTTCCCCCACACTCTGACATGTTGAATGGTTTCACCCTGTGTGAGTCCTCTGGTGCATAAGAAGGTTGCTCTTATCCTATTGTTTCCTCCCGCACTCGGCACATGTGAATGGTTATCCCTGTATAATCCACTCATGTTGGAGGTCTCTGCTTCGCTAAAAGAAGCTTCAACACTCTGCACATGTGAATGGTTTCTCCCCTGTATGAATCCACTCTGTTGGAGGAGGCGCTGCTTCGTATGAAAGCTTTTCCAACACTCTGAACATGTGAATGGTTATTCCCTGTCGAATCCACTCATGTTGGAGGAGGCTCTGCTTCGTAGAAAAGCTTTACACACTCGAACATGTGAATGGTTTTTCTCCCCTGTAGAATCCACTCATGGTGGAGGAGGCTCTGCTTGTAGAAAAGCTTTTACAACACTCTGAACATGGAAGGTTTTCTCCTGTAGAATCCGCTCATGCTGCGGAGCTCCTCTGTTGTTGCAAAGCTTTACTACACTCTGTACTGTGAATGGTTTCCCCCGTATGATCGCTCATGGTTGAGGAGCTCCGCATTGTAGAAAAGCTTTATACACTCTGCACAATGTGAATGCTTCTCCCGCTGTATGAGTCAGCTGGTTGTCTGAGGAGGTTCCCTTAGTACTGAATTGTTTCCTCCACACTCTGTGTACCATGTGAATTGCTTCTCTCCTGTATGAATCATCTGGTGTCTGAGGAGAGTACCTTAAATTGAAATTGTTTCCCACACTCTGTACATATGAATGATTTATCTTTGTAATGAATCTCTGGTGCGTGAGAGGTTGCTCTTACCCTGATGTTTCCCACACTCTGTACTGTGAATGGTTTCCCCTGTATGAGTCATGGTGTCTGAGAGGTTTGTCTTACTACTAACTGTTTCCTACACTCTGAACATGTGAATGTTTCACCCTGTGTGAGTCTCTGGTCGAAGGAGTTGTTCTTAGCCCTGAATTGTTTCCCGCCCTGTACATGTGAATGGTTTATTCCCTGTATGAATCCACTCATTTGGAGGAGGCTCGCTTCTTAGAAACCTTTTTACACACACTCTAAATGTGAATGGTTTATTCCCGGTATGACTCCACTCATGTTGGAGGAGGCTCTGCTTGTAGAAAGCTTTTACAAACTCTGAACATGTGAACGGTTTCTCTCCCTGTATGAATCCACTCTAGGTTGGAGGAGGCTCTGCTCGTAGAAAAGCTTTACAACACTTGAAATGGGAATGGTTTCTCCCCGTATGATCATCTGGTGATTGAGGAGGTGCTTCATTACTTAACTGTTTCCACACACGTACAAGTAAAAGGAGTCACTGCTGTCTGAATCATCTGGTGTGGAAGAAGTTTGCCCTGCAGTGAGAACCCTCCCTCACCATCTGTATATGTAAAGGTTTGCTCCTATCGGGGACACAAAGGTGTGTGAGCAGGTCCCTGTCAGTGGAAGCTTTTGCCACACTGACGACAGAGAAAAGTCTGAGCACACGGCTTCTTCTTAAATCTCTCTCATACCTTTTGCTGGACAATATTTAGGGTTTGTCTCTGCTGTGTGCTGTACAAGGTCTATAAATTCACCATCATGTGACACTGGTTCTTGTATGTGTCCAAAATGTGACAGGAATCATATTTTTTGGCACTTCTTGGCTGCGAGGAGTCAGACAGCTTCTGGATGTATCGAGCTCAAGTTCTGTTCTCATTCAGGGCCGATCTCTAACGGAAGTAAACAAAAAGACAGAGTAAATGTTTTAATCTGTAAATCAAATTGCTGAAAGCAAATTACAAATCCAAAACACTGAAATATATTTCACCAATACTTAATTAACAAGTATTCTCTTCACCCAGGTTTCAAAATTGTGGCACATGGACATCCAGTGGCCCCTAATGACTTTGGTGGTGGTGTTCCCGAAGACCTGAAATTTATTTGTAGCAGCTCTCATAGTGATGATAGAGAAGATCTTGTATTTATTACTGATGCGCATTTAAGGATAAATGTACATCCTCCAAATAATTACCATTGAACTGTCCATGAGAGTAAAGTTAAGGAACTCCTGGTTTATCATATTATGTCGTTAATATCAACTAAACCAGACAGCAACCTATTAGTGTAAGATACTGGTAGATCCCATGTATGTCTTTATCTAATGACCGACAGTGTACTCAGCGCTTTAACAGCAGAAACAGTACAGGGATTATAATACATAAGTGCACACAACACAATCAGACAATAGGAACTGAAATCCGCTGCCCTGGAGAGCTACAATCTAAGTGATGCAGTGACTACACTGGCCCATGTATCTTTCTGCCATAAGACCCACATAAACTAACTGCTCCATTTTGTGTCATATTTTTATCAGACAAAAATCTATTTCATATAATTTCCCAAGCACCGCCTGGTGTAATATATGACCCTCCTTCCTTCTCTTTCCTTCTCTCACATTCAGCAGGCTTTTGATAAATCTGACCATTTCCCTCTGCAACCTTTCGCAATCTGCCCATCGTCTAAAAAACTCTCTGGCAGTACCCTCATCTCTCCCTAACTAGGAAACTCTTCTCCCTCTCTGTGGCCTTCCCTTCTCCAACGCCACTTACAAACATTCCAAACTGCGTACTAAATTCGCTCTCACTCCTTTTTTGATCTGTCCTCTCCTCTCCTCTTCTCCATAGAATCCTTTCAGTTTCTCCCATCAAACACTGCATTCCTTAGCAGTTCTTCGTTCTCTCCATATTCTTCATCCTCTTCCATCTCAGCTTTTTCTCTTCTATTCCCCTTCTGAACTCTGTCTGAGGGCCGTCTCCTCCCTGCCTCCAATTTGTCTCTTCAGAAACTCATACTCATCTAAGGCTACGGCCACAAGTTGTTCCCTCTGCACGCACGCATGGCAGCATGGACGGTGCGTGCAGAGACTACGTCACGATCGACTGTCTGAGGAGAGCAGAAGTCGTGGCCATAAGCGGGGGTGCGCGCATGACGGCAACTATCTGCCCTGCCATTGGCTCATGTGACCCGTACCAAAGGCCATGGGAAGACATTTGTGTCTTCCCTTCCATCGTACGCGAACGCGCTTTGGCAACGCCCTACACACACAGCCACATGGGCCCTGCCCCATGAGGGCCGGGGTGGTGTGGCCCCCATCGCCGCCATCACCACCCGGAATCAGCCTTAAAACCTGTCTCCTTGCTTACACTTCCCTCACCGTTCAGCCTTCACAATCCACTACCCTACTAATCTTCAAGTCAATCACAAGGAACAGGGTTGATGGTGATGCTTTGAATTGTGGACCATCCTGTATATTGAGTATCCAATGTATATCCACAATGATTAATCCAAAACATGTGGAGTGCCCCTAAATGTTTATAGGGCAATTGGTGTGGAACAGTGGTACGCAAGTGGAGTCAGCTATACACCCACCAAGCATCACACTAATAAGCACCCAACCATACAATACTACTAAATGGACAATGTCCATTGTGACAGGAGTAAAATAACGCCTGCGGTATACTTCTACCTTACTACCCAGGGGGCCCTCTTGCGTTCGCGGCATTCAATCCATCCGTGTAGTAGATCCAGGAAAAAGAGAGCGTAGATAGAGCACGGCCAGGGATACCTTATATTCCATGCAGGGAGAAAAGAAACAGTCTCCACCTCCAGAAGTAACAAAAAAGTACTAATTAATTTAGTCATGTTGCACATCAGAAAAATGACTAGGTAAAACCACCTACGTGTTTTCTACCAAGTACTTTATCAAGGTGACAACCGTGTAATAAGCTGCTTCTTTACTCTTCCCCGAACTGCCTCTAAGCAAATAGGATCAGCGTCACTAACCCGCGTCGCGTCTAGGGTCACGGCGACATGAAGACACAGTCACCTGCATCTGCGCAATCGCGAAGGGAGGGCGCGCACAGCCGTATGCGGGGCATTCGGCATAGTGCAAAACTACTTGCACCTAAACGCTACAAGCCCACAGAATGACTCAATCAGCGCGCATCACGGAGCGTGGTTGCTCTGACGCACGTGGTATTCAGCAGCCTGGCAGACTATGAACTTTTTTTTTACAAACAAAAACTTTAATGGAAACTGGACTTACTTTTACAACACTCTGAACATGTGAATGGTTTATTCCCTGTATGAATCCACTCATGTTGGAGGAGGCTCTGCTTCGTAGAAAAGCTTTTACAACACTCCGAACATGTGAATGGTTTCTCCCCTGTATGAATCCACTCATGTTGGAGGAGGCTCTGCTTCGTAGAAAAGCTTTTACAACACTCTGAACATGTGAATGGTTTATTCCCTGTATGAATCCGCTCATGGTTGAGGAGCTCCGCATTTCTAGAAAAGCTTTTATTACACTCTGCACATGTGAATGGCTTCTCCGCTGTATGAGTCAGCTGGTGTCTGAGGAGGTTGCCCTTAGTACTGAATTGTTTCCCACACTCTGTACATGTGAATTGCTTCTCTCCTGTATGAATCATCTGGTGTCTGAGGAGAGTACCCTTAAATTGAAATTGTTTCCCACACTCTGTACATATGAATGATTTATCTTCTGTATGAATTCTCTGGTGCGTGAGAAGGTTGCTCTTACTCCTGAATTGTTTCCCACACTCTGTACATGTGAATGGTTTCTCCCCTGTATGAGGTCATCCTGGTGTCTGATGAGGTTTGTCTTACTACTAAACTGTTTCCCACACTCTGAACATGTGAATGGTTTCACCCCTGTGTGAGTCCTCTGGTGCATAAGGAGGTTGTTCTTAGCCCTGAATTGTTTCCCGCACTCTGTACATGTGAATGGTTTATTCCCTGTATGAATCCACTCATGTTGGAGGAGGCTCTGCTTCTTAGAAAAGCTTTTACAACACTCTGAACATGTGAATGGTTTATTCCCTTAGAAAAGCTTTTACAACACTCTGAACATGTGAATGGTTTATTCCCGGTATGAATCCACTCATGTTGGAGGAGGCTCTGCTTCGTAGAAAAGCTGGGATAAAACCATTTCAATGTTCAGAGTCAGATGTTGTAAAAGCTTCTAAGAAGCAGAGCCGACTCCAAATGAGGTGGATTAATACAGGGATATAAACCATCACATGGGACAGAGTGCGGGAGGAAACTAATTCCGGTAAGAACAACCTCTTATGCACAAGAGAGGACTCACACAGGGGTGATGATGAAACCATTACATGTTCAGAGTGTGGGCAAAGTTTAGTAGTAAGACAAACTATCAGACACCAGGATGACCTCATAAAGGGGAGAACATTTAAATGTCACAGAGTGTGGGAAAAAAAATTTCCGGAGGAAGAGCAACTCCTCAAGCAACAGAGAATCATTACAGAAGATTAAATCATTCAATATGTACAGAGGTCGGGAAACAATTTCAATTTAAGGGTACTATCCTCAGACACCAGATGATTCATTTACAGGAGAGAAGCAATTCAAATGTACAGAGTTGGAAACAATCAGTACTAAGGGCCAACCTCTCAGACAACAGCTGACTCAGGAAGCGGAGAATGACATGTCACATGTGCAGAGTGTAATAAAAAGCTTTTCTACAAATGCGGAGCCCTCAAAAGCCATGCGCGGATTCAGACAGGGGAGAACCATTCACATTGTACAGAGTGTAGTTAAAGCTTTGCAACAAAGAAGGAGCTCGCAGCATGAGCGGCATGCATACCAGGGGAGAAACCTATACCATTCAGAGGTTGTAAAAGCTTTTCTACGAGGCGAGCGCCTCCCAACATGAGGGATTGATACAGGGAAGAGAATAGAAACCATTCAACATGTTCGGAAGTGTTGAAAAGGCTTTCTACGAAAGCAGAAGCCGTCCTCCAATGACGTGGATTCAGGTACAGGGATAAACCATTCACATGTTCAGCGTGTTGTAAAATGCTTTTATAACGAAGCAGCGCATCCTCCAAAATGAGTGAGAGTTATACAGGGAGAACAGAAACCATTCAAAATATGTGCAGATTTGTTGTAAAGACTTCTACGAACAGAGCCTCCTTCCAACAATGGTGGATAATTACAGGGAGTTAAACCCTGTCAAGTGTGCGAGTGCGGGCAAAACATTCAGCAGTAAGAGCAAACCCTTATTATGCACCAGCTGGATAAAACAGGGTGAAACCATTCACTCATGTTCAGCAGAGTGTGGGAAACAGTTAGATAATTAAGACAGACCTAAATCAGACACAAGAATGAATCATACAGGGTGAGAAACCTAGTTCCATGTACATAGTGTGAGGAGGAAGATCATCACACACGAGCTTCATACATGATGAAAACATTTGAGTTTGTTCAGAGTTGGATTTCGTCAAATAGAATGGTAGCATAGTAATACTTCCGTAATAAGAATTGCCAATGTAACGCACTACTTACCATACTTTTACCATGGCATTACTATTAAGGCCGAGCAGAGTTGGGAGGGTGTCAGAGAGGACAGAGTGTGGGTCGAGCTGAATGGATGCAGGTCGGCGGTGGGTGCCCATGACTCCACATGCTCGCTGCTATAGGAATTCCTCAGATGGTAATCTCACCCTTCCTCTATTAACACTTCTCTGCCAGCCTCTTCAAAAACTTACCATCAAGGACTCATCATTCTCTCCATCACCCAAAAACCATACTTAGTCAGCTCGCACCATGCCCAATTACCCCACGCCTCCCCATGGCGCTTTTAATGTGTACGGGGAGGAACAGGTTTGGGGTGGAGTAGTATTGAAACAGGAGTTCCTCGGTAATCCGACACAATTGCGTTACTCAGAATATGGGAGTTGTAAATAAAGCGAACGTTCTTTGGGTAAAGCGAACAGTTTTCCCATAGGAACAACGGTTTTAAATGAAAGGTTCGTTCCTGGAAATGAAGGCATTTTTAACACTAAAATAACCAAATATTTATGACGGGCCAATAAAGGATATGCCGCACAACATACCTTATATAGTGTATATACGTATTAATATATATAATTAGAACATAATAAATAAATATTATATGGATAATTAATGGTATAGATAATATCTAGAGATATAATATATATCGACTCTTAAGACGCTTTGCACGGTTTATGTGAATGGATAAGATTATATACACAATACACAACACATTGCCCAAAGGTATTAGAGCGTTGGATAAGACCATTGTGGCGTGCTGTAAAATGAATATAGGTGCATTGCAAATGCGTTGGATAAGCCATTCGGTGTAAAAGCGAAGAGTGTTAAACAGGCACTGCCTGTTGATGAAGAAAAGGGCCTTATGATGGGTTAGTTTTGTTTATATTATAACATTAATTCCTGTAGATTAAAATATTCTTAAAATTATTTTTGCTTTTTTTTTTTTACATTTTATTAACAATGCAAATGCATTTGGATAACGAATAGTTTCTCAACAATAAATGGACCTGAACATTTTTGATGTCCTTGCTTCTTTTTGCTAGTTCTATTTGGGTGCTAAATACCACTTGATGAAATTGGATCATACTGATCACAATTGCAAACAGAATCACTTTGGTTATGGTGGGAAGCTATTTTTGTATTTATGCCCTGCCGCACACCCAGTGGTGCCGCACATATTGGTCCCGTTGTGCTCACCCAACGCGCTTCCTTACACGTTGTTTTGCGGTCGGTTCAATGACCGCTGTGTCAGGGTGTGTGCTCGTGTCTTATCTAATGTGTAAAACGATTAATCCTACAACTTACCGTCCGACCCTGCTTGTAATTCTGGCCCCCCAGTGTGGCACTCCCTGCCATAGCCCCTAGTTCAGGATGTTGTGAAACAATTAGTACAAAGTGTGAACCCGTACACACCCCTGTTCAAACACCCAAAAGTTACAGAGGGAGAAACCATTTGCTTGTGTCAGTGTGGGAAAATTACAGTATTAAGGGGTCACCTTTCGTTATTCAGAAACTCCAACAAACATCATAAATGCAGGGAGAGGGCACTTTCCCTCACACTGGGCAGTAGTATAGGAAAACATTTCTGGTCGTGATGACAATGACCACAAACACCCCATGATTCTCACACAGGAAATACTTTTGCTTTGTTCAGAGTTGGGTAAACCTTTATTACACAAGTGGGTATCTCTTGTATACAAAATGGAGAGCAACTTTAATGTACGAAACTTACTGGGAAAGTATTTTCAGCACGGAGAGAGGCACCTCAACACAACCCAAACATTCTATAAAGGGGCACTATCCACTCCCTACATCACTTCCGATAATAAGAGGACAAGTCCTTCATACACGAGGCGAGCATTTACATGAGGCGAGACTCCTTGTCACCCAAGTGTTACCATAGGACGACAAAGGATCATCTGTGTTGTACAGACTAAACTAAGAACAATAGCCTATTGCGTGTTTGCTCTAGCCATATGTCTTGCCAAGTAAAAGAAAAAAAACATTGACATTATTAGGAGCCCCTAGCGACGAAAAAGCTTCCCCCTCCCTCCCCCAATCCCACATTAAACAAACAACACTAAAAGGTCTGGAGGTACAAAGGCTAAATTAGACAGATATTTTTTATACCTCACCTACGAGTATTTTTGATCCCATGAGGATAGGCCAACAAAAAACCCCAGTGATCTATAACCCCCTCCATTATCTTTCTAAGGGGGGAATTAATTCACTATCCTGACTCCAAGAATTGGCAAAATATCGGGAGTTACTCCTTCTCCACTGCCGTCCAACCTCCTTCCCGTGTATCTTATTTCTTGAAAACAGAGACTTATTACATACATATACATGCTACAATATATTAACGATATGTCCATGGTATTACACACAACCACAGCGCGGGCGGGAACTAATCTTTTCAGGGAGCAGAGCATACGCCTTCCTTACCCTGCGCTTCTTTGAATCCTTGCTTCCGCCCTGTGAAATGGACGTGGGACACACCTCGATTCACACCACAAGGGAAGGGGATAGGGATCGCATGATAAAATCAGACAAGCCCGTGTAGTGAAAACGGGAATGGAGCTGGTCACAATCCAAAGGTGTAGGAGAGGGGGAGTGGAGAGAGGGGAGCCTAGCCCTGCGGTCAGATGCCCCATCGCCTGACGGGGATCCAGGCTGGCTTGACCTGGAGCGCTGCGAAGAAGCCTCCCCTTCCCTCCTCAACCCACATATATAACATAAATAAAAGATACCCAACAAGGTGGAGGTTCAAAGTTCACGGATTTGTGTTTCACAAATAAACATGGATAGGTCCAACTCTGCCAGCGTGCTGTGCCAGGGGTAAAGCCGATGGCACACCAAGCCATGGACCACGCACCCCAACACGCTGGGTGCCCGAACGGGCACCCGGCCGTTAAGACAGACTGGGCCAGGGCATCACGCACCAAATGAGCCATGCCGACTCGTTACCCCGAGCTTCCAAAAGGATTTAGTGGTTATCTGCGCACAATAAGCTTGGCACCGACGGGGCTATTTAATCCATTAACCCAGCCCCGTACCGACCGACACCAATGGCCCGTTCAGCACGCCCCTCCGGAAGTTTCATATTACCCAAAGTACACCCTATTTCGGATGAGTGTACCCCATTTGGTGACGAATAAGCAATGTGTGCGGAGTGAAATCTGGCGGGACATCACCCAGCTCCTTCTGTAACATACATTTCGCTTGCACCCCTTTCCAAGCCGTCCTGTGGCCAAATCCGCCCATACACACTTGAACATACCCCCCACGCACGTTTAAAATTGGATAGATCAGTCACTTATGGACCACCTAAGGGCCTCCATGCACTAAAGCGCCGGAAAAGTCATTTTATCGACATTTTTACTGCACAAATAGGCCTAGTCGATTCAATACGCCACAAGCTGCGCAAACACAAAAAACAAAACAAAACAAAAAAAACGGGCATTTTCCCCACCAAAAAAAATAATAAATAATGATATAATTTATAATGAATATAAGTAAGGATTGTTGGAATTTGGAAATGCTGTTTTGAGTATTTCAATGTATTTTGCTAAGGATGCTAAAAGTGTGGTAATTGTAATTTAATTTCGATAGATGTCATTTTTTGGAGGTCTGGCAGTACTATTTCAGGGGGGGAGGTGTTTTTAATAGTGGATATCGTTTTGGTAGTTATATTTGCCTTTTTTTGTATGCGTTAGTATACGATTGAATAGTTAATGGTCATTGGATTGGATTTGATTAATTGATGGGAAGTATTACTGGTTACTGCCTTTGTTTAAATTATGCTTGTCTTGAGATGGAATTGTATGCTTGGGTGAATAGTTTTATCTTGAGAATTCTTGTCATAGTGGAACATGATGCACAGAAGTATTTGCTAGGGTGCGGTGTTTTATTGGGAGATGAGATTTATTTTCGTTTGGGGATACACAATATAATTTCGTTATTGGGGGATACAATTCTGACAGTATATCACAGAACCATTTAATAACACTACCCCAAAACATATATTTTTTTTCTCTTTAACAACATCTTTCAATTATTAAGGGGCTACTTGGTTTGAAACGAGACAGTACGTAAAAGGACATTACATCGACAAAACGGACCTCGGACAAGGGAGGGGGTGAGGAAGGGGGGGGGGGGGGGTTGGTGTATACTCCAGAAGGGCTGCAGTCGGGAGTCAGTTTGAGTGGAGTCAGTTGTCATCTTCTTTTCGTGGAGTAAGTTCTTTTGTATCTGCTCCAGCTTAGTTAAGCACCTTAAGCTCTGTACATGTAGGTTCGTCGGGTGGTACTTAGGGTGGCTGTCTTCTACCTGTACGTCTCATCGTTTCGTGCGCCTCCAAAGGAGACGCCGGTTCGACGATTATTATAGCAGATTGCCGAGTTGTGTCCCACCGGGATGTCGTCTGTTGCAGCCAGGGTGACCAGACTTTCAGATAGTTTGTGCTTGGTGTCATTAACTCTAACTCGTTAATTGGTCAACCGACAACAAGTGCAAATTCGATTCGAATCTTTGCGATAACTGGGATGCTGGTGTTCCATAATTGCGCCAATCTCGATCGAGTGGCATTGCCGAAAGGGCCGTTATTTGAAGTTGGTGTCGCATTGGCATACAATGGATCCGCCTGCCCAGCAGGAACAACACGTGGTACTAGGGGGATCTTCCCAAACGAGAATCCGCCTTCGAACCAATTCTCTATATGTTCACAAATCGACCACTGTGGTGCCAAGACACGAGCATGGGTTGCAGGTCTGGCCGCCCCCACAATGTTTGGCAGAGCGGGGAGTAGCCATTAACAAAAATGTTAGCCATCTAGTGGGGGTGTCGGAGTACCACCGCATCAGGGTACCTTTATAGCGTACTCTTTTAGCTGTGTGACAGAGGAACTTTTAGCAGGCTGTTGTGTAATATGTGCTCACACTCTCGTCCTCTAACGTCTCTAAGTCTGTCTCCCAATCGGAGGGATTGTAGTGTAACCGCGTCCGGCGGGTATTTTCGCACAGACACTCCTGTACATCCCGAGTGAGTCCCTTGTGTCGTGTCTTGAACACAGCTGTCAAAATTAGTACGTTTGGTCATTGTAGTTTGTTATAAGGAAATCATGATTGGAGGTACTTAAAAATTCTGTATTTATTATGGGATATTTTGTGCTTGTTTTTTAATGTGGCAAAGATAAATATTAATTGGAGGGAGGCATGTGATAAGTAGTGAGTTGGAGATGTGGTATTGGTATTTGTGATGTTTGTTAATACTTAAACATTTGTTATATTGGTCAATCGGTTTTGGGGTGTGTGGTATATATAATATATAACCAAAAGAAGACCAGAGCGCTCCATTGCATAATTACGTATTTTAAGAATAAAACATGTACGTGCAGATAGATCCCGGGACACTACAGTTAGCAAGATAAAAGAAATAAGACAGGGATCAAGTCTTACAATCACCCGATGGAGCTCCGTAGAGTGATTGTCGTCGGCGGAGATCTATCACAATCCTATCGTGGAAACCAGGAAGATTGGCGCGTCGAACCCAAGTATCCCTACGGCAGGTGAGATCCCGCGATTGTAAGAACCACCGGCACACACAGGATTGCTGACAGGCGTAGAGCCTCCCTGAACTCGATGTACAGCAAAATAACCGACTCACTCAACTGGGCAGATCCATATAAAGTTCAGAAAGGATGGAGCCATTAATAATAATGTCCAATGCTGGTCAAATATATATATATATATTATATATAGTTGTCGATTATATACATATATATTTATTTTTTATATACGTTAGGTCCTGGTAAATATCTTGGACACTGACACCAATTTTCATAATTTGGGCTATCTACACTACAACAATGATTGAAGGGAAACACCGGATGCTAGAGAAGTGCGGACATCAGCTTTAATTCAAGGGTTGTTGAACAAAAATATCGTATGGGAAACGTTTCGGAATGCAACCATTCCTACACAGTACCTGATTTCAGAGGGCTCAAACTGTAATTGGACAAATTAACCACAATCATAAATAAAATATCATCTAATACTTGGTCAAGGAATCCTGTTACAAGGCAATTGACTGCTGATGTCTGGAACGCATTGGACATCACAAACGTGGGTTTCTCCTTTGTAATGCTGCAGAAGCTTACTGCAGCTGTGTCAGTGTTGTTTGTTCGTGGGTCTTCTGCTTTAAGTTTTGTTCGTACAGCCAAGTGAAATGCATGTATAGGATCGGGTTGGATCAGGTGTGTGAACGGCCATTGCAGACAGAATAATTCAATTTGTGCCTTAAAAAATCCGGGGTTGCTTTCGCAGTAGTTTTTGGGTCAGTTGTCCATCTGTAAAGATGATAGCGCGCCCGCCAAATCAAACGTATGCTGCTAATATGAAAAGACGAATCATCATACACTTCAGAATTCATCCAGTGCTTCTGGCTTTGGTCACCTCATCAATAAACCTACTAGTGGACCCAGTGCCATGGACTGCCATGAATTGCTCATTCCATCACACTGCCTCCACAGGGTTTCTACACGATGATTTGTGGGGTATGATTGGGATCATTGAACCGTTCCAGCCTTCTCAATACTTATTTCTTCCTCATGCATGGTAAGGTTGATGCTTAGTGTATCTGTCCAAAGAATGTGTTCCGAACTGAGGTGGCTACTTTTCTAGATATGTTTGCAAGTTTAATCTGAGCATGTCTATTCTTGGGCTATGATGTGTTTGCACCTGTTATGGTGGACCCTCTGTGATTTGTCTTGTGAAGTGTTTCTTTAGGTACATGGATAATGATATGCCTACTCCGGGAGAGTGTTCTTCACCTTGGCGGGATGTGTGGAGGGGTTTCTTTTACCATGTAAAGGAGCCTACGATCATCACCACTGTGTTGTCTTCCGTGGCTTCCGGCCGTTGGTGTTGCCGAGCTCACCACGCATTCTTTTTTCCTAGAATGTACCAACTGGTGATTTGGCCACCACGTCCTAATGTTCTGCTATCTCTCTGATGGTTTATTTTTTTTGAGCATAAGGCCTCGGCAGGCCTCTGTGGCGTGCTGAGGCGTGCTGTCGGATCGGGAAGCGGGTGCTCTTTTCCCTGGCCTTGCGGTGATTACCGCACCGCACTGTCCCGCGGGCCGCAGGGGCTCGGGGCGGGCACGTCTACTGGGGGGGGGTGGGCCAGTGAAGCACGGAGATGGTCGCACTCATGGGCGAAGCCGCTCACGTGGACCGGCCTGTGCGACGGCAAGCGGGGGGAATCTAAATTCCCCTAAGACTACGGCTCCGCGCGCTTGCAGAGAGTGTAGGTGAGCCCTAAGAAGCCGCTTAATTGCGGCTTAGGGGCTCAGTGCTGAGGGGAGCGGCGATCAGCCGCGCTTCCGTAAAGCAAGCATTAAACATGGAGAAGGCCTTAGGATGCTCTCTGAATCACTTGCATTGAGAGCCTCTATTGACCGCATGGTGTGTGGGGTTCACAGCACCAGTTTCCAAATTGCGATTGCCCAACCTGGAATCAAAATCCAGCCTCTTTACCTGCTTAATTGATGGTCGAAATAACAAAGGCAAGCCCACCAAGACTGTCATGAAACAGCTTTTGAGTCTAATTGTCCCCAATGAGTTTGGTCCCTTGAAAAAGAGCAGGGGGTTTACATATAAAGGGAGGGGATGTTAATTCTCTAAACTCTTGCTCCATTTGGAGGGAATACCCTCAATAGTAAAGATGTAGGATCTGTCACTAATAAGCCATATGTCATATTAACTGTACTTGAATTTATTTTGGTACACAGCCGAAATAACAAAACTTATATTCAGTGTCCAAATTATTTCCGGATTAACTGTGTGTACTGTAGTGCCAACGGTTTATTATTCTTAACACACATAGTGGCAATACGCCAAAAAGACCAGGTACGTGCTGGAGTTGTTTAAGGCAAGTTAGGGCATTTCTGCTTTGAGTAATGACCATCGGCTTAACAGAGGGTTGTCTCCTGGCAGTTCCATTAAACTGAATGGTGACTGCCAGGGACCACTTGCGTGTACCAGATGGGTCCATACTCAGCAAATTGCAGAAAGCCCCCTCTAAAGTTGCCTTAAACTAGCGGTTACAACCAGCATGTAAACGCGGCTAGTTTAAGGCCCGCTTATGATACTCGTTGTCGCGTCGGTATATTAGATGTGATTTTAGATGTAGGACCATGTTTTATTATTGCGACATTGGACAACAGGGTTGGTACCTATGTTGCGGGGGAACCTGGATGACCACCTGAGGACCCCCGGGGACACCCATGCGGTCCCACCTGCCAGTCCCACATACACGGGGACACTGCGGGGAAGAGAACCCGGGGGCCCCAAAGCTGTGGGGCCACTGCAGGGGACCACCGATGGGTCCCAGAGCCCGTGGGAACACCGCGGGCTCAGAACCGAGGGGTGGCCCGGGGACACCATCGGGCCACCTGTGGACCCCCATTGGGGCACCGGCGGACCACGTGTGGGACACCTGGCGGCCCACGGCGCCTGGCGGGGACCACCGGAGGCCTCCAGACCTTGGAGTATGGTACACTTGTGGGCCTGCGAAACCCGTCGGACCCTGGAGACTCCGCTAGGTCAGGGGTATAACACCTGTATGTCACATAGAGAAAATTAATGTTTTATGGGGGGGGACAGGTTGTGGGGTGTTTTCTTATTGGTAATTAAAATACCTAATGTTATGTGGGTGCTGTTCTGTGTATTGTGTTTCTTGTGTAGGTAGGGGGGTGGGGGAGACGCGGAGTAGTGGCCCCAAGAGTGGTGGGCCTCCTGGTGGGTAGTGGTGTGAGGGTGGTTAGCTTCACAGGTGGGGTAGTGGGGAGAGTTGGATTAACCATTAATGCTATAGCGGTAATAATCGTTAAGGTGATTAAGGGGTTAAGGAGACATTATATTGGCTCTGTGTTATTCTTTGGATGTTTGCCAGCATCGGAGGGGACATGGACAGTGAGAAGATGAGGATGGCTCTTTATCGTGCAGGAGGGAACGGGGCAAGGGGGTGAGTGCAATTGTATTTTATTTTATTATCTTGCTTTAGTATTTTAAATGGGCAAATTGCATATCATCCATATGTGGATAAATAGTAATTTTGACATGTAGTAACTGGTATGTGTTAGGGGCCGGGGGGAAGAGGGGTGTATTTTGATGTGTTTGAAATTATTTTTTGGGGGGCACAGAATTGGTACTGCAGGAAGGCGGGACACCGCGGGAAACACCCACAGGGCCACCGCGTGGACTATATGGATCATGAGTGGCTCCCAAAAATTGACATATATGTATGCGGTTGAGGGTAGGGGGTATAGAGGTTGGGTGGGGGCACATGGGTGGTGGTGGTAAGGTATAGAGATATATATGATAATATATAGGATAGATTAGGATGATATAGGATGTGATATATTCGAATATATAGATGATATATATATACCACCACACACACACACACACACACACACGATCACACACACAGCACACAAGCAAACAACACACACAACACACAGCACACCACACACACAAGATCCGTGTCGACAAATCACCCAAAAATCTAAATCGCCCACCAAAAATTAACTGCATACCCACCCAGCCCATAGTACGACCCCAAACCCACACTTACCATCACCCGCCCCCGCGGGGTTAGTCGGGTTATCGGACGGGGGACAGCGTGGAAGTGGGTGGGGGGGGAGAGAAGGGGGGGGGGATCCACCACCACTACCATCCCCCGACCCGCGGGGGCGTATGGGTAGGAAGCTGGAAGTGGCGCAGGGAATCCGGGGAGAGAGGGGGGGGTCCACCCCCTACTACTATCCCCGCGGCCGCGGGGGGAGATCGGGGCGGAATCGGGGGATAGGGGGAAACACCTGGCCATCGAGACGGGTATGGGGGGAAGCAGGAAGTAGTGGAGCGGGGAACGGGGAGGAGAGAAGGGGGGGAAACCCCCGACGTACCATCACCCGCCCTGCGCGGGTAGGGGGGGGGAAGCGGGAAATGTGGAGCGGGGGTATCCGGGGAGAGGAGGAGAAAGGGGTGGGGGAACTACCCCACTTAACATCCCCGCCCTGCGGGTATTCGCGGGGGCGAAGCAGAAGGAGTGGCGCGGGGACGGGGAGAGAGAGAGAAGGGGGGGGACACCCACTCCTATCTCCAGCGCCCGCGCAGATCGGGGGGATAAGTGGGATTAGGGGGAACACCTAGGAGGCAGGGAGCGGAGCAGAGGTTGCTAGGATCGAGATTAGAGAGCACTTACTCTCTAAATATCTAAGAAAGAATTTGGCGCTGTTGGGGGCGGGGCTCATAAGAGCCTGGCCGCGCCGCCATACAAAAGCCTTGGAGCGCGGGTGCCAATCAGCTGTCAGGTGGTTTTTTTTTTTTTTTTTTCAGCTCAGACGCGAGCAGGGACAGGAATTTCAACGCGGAGCAGGGAAATTAATTAAAAAAAAAAAACACGGTTGCTGCTTGGGCCAATAGTTGCTCGCCCAGAGGTTGGTTAAATCCACTGGCCCGCCCGGCGTGAAATGTATGGATGTCGACACACTGCACTATATATGTCAATGGTGTTCACCCACACCCAAGTATCCTATTTTGGCCCTCATTCATGGGGAAACTGACCTGGTTAATGTAGAATAGTGTTGGTGCACTGCTGGTATAGGACCCTGAGTCTCCGCGAATGGTTTTGTTATGTTATGTAGGGAAAAGATCATCAGGGGACGGCTCTTCGAGGAAGGAATGGCTGACATACCGCTATTGGACAGCGCCGCCATCTCTTCCAGACCGCCAGGGTTGTAGGCGGAGTCTCTGACAAGAACCTTATGGTGCAGTTCTCCTGACTGCCGACCAGCTCCAGGCCAGATGAAAAAAACACAAAAAACTAGCACAACGACTCTTATGGTATTTGAAAAAGATATAATGGGGGGGCGGGGAGGACTAGCGGTACCTTGTTGTTATCATACTAGCCGAGCGGCCAATTATGTCAACTTGATTGAATGGCACACTAACACCGACTCGAAAAGATGGGGCGCGTTAGAGCGAGAGGACATCGCTCACCATTGGAAATGAGCACATGATTTGGTAACCTAAGAAGGTGCGCATATAGCACCAAACGCCGCTAGCCTCAATGACCAACCGCTGTCTTATCGGGCAGGGCAGGCGCAGCTAAGGTGGCCGACTAGGCAGGGATTTCGGGTATTGACACCAATTTGAATAACACCCTCTTGGCTCCGGGCCATCCAGCACAGATTCTCTTATACTGAAACCAAACAACCTAAAGCGTTTGGGGATTGGAGGGGAGATAAGGGCACAAATTTTGAAATAGTCAATCCGACTACCATATCCTAATGCGAGATCTTAGGTACCTCCAGATGCAGGGCGTTCTATCAAAAAGGTTCAGCAAAGTCCCTTCGACAAATTTCGAAAAAGCTAGTCGATCAGTGGAATCCCACGGGAGATTCTCCATCGGCAGATGTATAAGAAGCTGACGGTTCTAGCCACGACAGTGAACGAACCAAAACCAGAATATGACCAAGGGGAGACAGGAACCTAGGTGAGGAGTAGAGGTGGAGGACTGGGACAAAGATAGTGACGGCAAAATCCAAAAGTCGATTGGTACAAACCTTAAGGGAGAACGCAATAGGTAATCGATGAGGGGACTTTTTGATGGAAGGGGGGATTGCTTTATCGCTTCTGTCTCGCGCTTGATTTCGCATTTGATTTGATGATGTCTTGTTAGTTTGCGTGGGTAGTTGGGTCGTACCATACGCCCGCTAATAGCCATTCCTGCCACCAGTTACTCCCCATTGTGTCCGAGACCAGTGGAAGAAGCAGACTGGTTTCTGACCTGCTGTGGTCCTGCCCCAAAATAGGCCTAAGTCGGGACTCAATTAAGACTGGTTTAACATAATACAGGTAAACCCGTCCCATTAAGACCCCATGGATGCTTCCCTGAACAGGCCAGCAATCGGGTTTACCAAAGAGAAAGACAAAAGAAGTCACTTGCTATGGC
This sequence comes from Ascaphus truei, assembly GCA_036426205.1. Lineage (NCBI taxonomy): Eukaryota > Metazoa > Chordata > Amphibia > Anura > Ascaphidae > Ascaphus > Ascaphus truei. The sequence continues at coordinate 111,862 of WSYH01000285.1, read as the reverse complement.
GATGAGGGGGGGGAGACTGCAGCACGCTTGGGGAAAACAAAAACATATCCCTTCAATTCAAAACATTAGACAAGACAATTGGACCGTGTATCGCCAGATGAGAATGCCTAACAAGCTTAGTCACGACACTGGCGAAAAATTTGAAAAATACATGGGCTACCGTGGTTAAGCCAAAAGAAATTCGGGGATGGATTAGGTCCTCATTTGGCTTTAATAGGAACGAAATCGTCTCCCTGAGAGTGCCTGAACGACGGATACCTACAACACACTAAAGACGAGAACCCCCGCCCCCCACCCACCCCCCCCCACGACCCCCACCACCCATCCACTAACCCCGTATGCCAAGATGGGACACAAGATAATGATGAGAGACAAATCAGTTAGGAACCAGAGCGGCTACGGGGTAGCAGAAAAGAAAGTCATCGGACGCAGAGCACCAGCATGTGGGAACGGGCAGAACGCGGACCCACGGAAGGAGATCCCCCCAAACTCTCATACTCCCTCCACCCCCCCCTTCTCTCTCCTTGTTTTGCAAGCCCTTGTATGTCTACCACCCCTCCACCCCCCCCCCGGTCATGCAGTGTTGATCATCCTCTCCAAGTATGCTGGCTTGTTGATTACCAGTTTGTCCAAAAGGACATCCACCAATTACGAAAAGGATGTCACTGCAGGAAGTAAAACTGTTCGTACGCTGCGAGAGATTATATCAACTGTATGTATATTATGTACTGTAACAAATAAAAAAAAATTAAGTTGGAAAAAAAAAAAAAAAAAAAAAAAAAATAATTCTGAATGTAAGGCCACTAAAGACGGAGGAGTTGAATGCGCAATCATAGATTGAATTAAACAGCCTTCAAGGGACTATACCCAGCACCAACAGCAGAATCGCTGTCGCTAACGGATTGTCCATTAGAGACAGCGATCAGGAGGTGGTGCTTGGGTAATATGTCCCTTTAAAAGCGGTTGTGTAATTAATTCATCTTATTGATGGACGCAGTTAATCACCAGTTATTGTGCCTTACATTATATATTGTAATACATATGGAGCGTGGATTGGCGGCAGTTTTTGTCGTTTTTCTGTATTTGAGCTGGGGGGTGTTGAGCCACACCACTTTACAGCTGCAGACGCTCTCATGAAGTATATTAAGTTATGTGTATGATTTTCACGTTTTTTCACACACCATCACTGGGGGTGTTGTGGATTTAGTGTTTAATGTTGAGTATGCGCATTTAACTTTTTGTTTTTTGTATTTTCAGGCTAAGAAGAGTTCTTAATCAATGGCATACTTATTCCCAACAAACGGCTCAGACTGGCCATCATGAAGCAAGTCTCTGCATGCATGTCACAGTTAGGTTGCACCCACAGGAAGTCCCTTGGAACAGCACAACTCCTAGTCAGGACCCTAGAAGCTAGCCAGTGCTCTTCACCTTACTCCACTGGTGGGAAAGAGGATAGTTACTGCCCCAACACCGCTCCAAGGGGGAGGGCCCAAAACGCCATCGCCTGACAGTTTGCTGGGACAGAATCAGCCTCTCTAAGCGTGGAGGGGCACTCATAATTCAGGAAGTGGAGCAATAAATAGTTCCATAGGCACCACCCTTGTGTCACTGTAATTGGACTCAAAGCATGATGACACTTCTTCACGACATTAGTCGAACAGTCCCATGTGGTGAGGGAAAAACCAACATGACTACTCCTGGCAAACCTGCCTTACAGGGAGTATGCACAGGAGGAGAAAGAACTGTTACCCGAATAAATACACAGGCTACCACTCCCCTCATGTGGAGCCAATGGAAACTGGTCATAAATTTGCTGGGCATTTCCTTCTGTGAACAACCGTAAAACAGTAACAATAACAATTTAAAACAGAGATAAGTACATACTGGACATATTTAATCTCAGACATAAAGACCATTTCGATATGACTTAGGATACGCCCTGGTGGAGCAGGCCACTCACATAATAGTGTTAGCGTCAGGTTCTAACCTCTCCCCCGTTCTGGTCTAGTCTCGTGTTTATAAAGTACGACTTAGGCGGCCCGGTCTCGGGATGTGACCCTACCTGTGTATGAAAGTGCTGTCTACACCACTCCAAATCCTCAGTAGGGGTAGAGACATAACCCTTCTCATCTGGATGAAGGCAGAATTGACTTGTTTGGAAAACTCAAGTAATCTTCGAAGCTTCCCTTGTCAGCGTCTCACTAGATCCTCTATTCCTGCACTATCGGGCTCAGGAACGTAGAGATACTCCCAAATCAATGAGGCGTGTATAGCGGCGGTGTTACTACTGGCTCTCTATGCCGGTCACTCTGGTCAAACGACTTTCCAAGCTCTTGCCGGCTAGTACTCCGGACAAGGGATCCTCCTGAGCATTTACATTTGAGAGAATAGCTGGATCCCTTTGGGCATAAATCCCCTTACTGAATCTCGTCCGAACCTCCTAAAGAGCTCGTTTTTGCTTCTTAGTAAAGAGTTACAAGATCCCACAGTGATATACAATAGGCGCTCCACCATCAAATGAACCTTCGTGGTCCCGGAGATGCGAGATAGCCCTTAAACAACGGGGCCCACCTTTGAGTTTACGATTGCTTCTTTGAACGACCAATTGCAGACAAAGAACCTCGGTGTCTCCACCATTGAAGAAGATAGAAAATCCTGAATGTGGCACTAGAAGTGTGTTTACACAACATAACGTTTTGGCTCGCCCCCGCAACCACATGTGTGTAAAAAAAAACAGTCGGGGTTCATCCTTTGGAGGCTTGACATATGGCCCCATTCCTCACCGATCCCTCATAGGAGGTAGGGTCAACAATATACAAGTCCTTGCTGACACAGGGCCTTGCTCTCAGACGTACCGTGACTTCACCACAACCAACTGGGGCTGTAGATTTCGGAGAGGCTCCGAGGGCGGACGGTGACAGGGCACAGGAGAGCTGGCACTGGGCATGGGGGCGGGGAGAGTATCACTGTAAGGATTAAGACTCGGAAAGTCGGGCTGAGTGCCGCCGACTGGTGGGAGTTTTGGGTTGCATCGCAATCGCCACCTTCCTTATATTGGCCTCAAACTTAATCGTAAGGCTTCAGTACCCTCGTTCTCTTTCCTTTTAGTATGTGACAGGGTATTCGTCCGGACAATAAGACTGTGATTTCTCACGGACCGGCTCCGACTGTGGAACAGGAAAATCGAGGGTCAATCATCGGTACAGATCCCGACCCGGGATAAATCCTTTACTAGGGGCGCGGCGCCGGAAGTTAAGAGGCTTCTGTTGCAGGGAGTAGAGCTCAGTCTGGCGTATGAATCCACTCATGTTGGAGGAGGCTCTGCTTCGTAGAAAAGCTTTTACAACACTCTGAACATGTGAACGGTTTCTCCCCTGTATGAATCCACTCATGTTGGAGGAGGCTCTGCTTCGTAGAAAAGCTTTTACAACACTCTGAACATGGGAATGGTTTCTCCCCTGTATGAATCATCTGGTGATTGAGGAGGGTGCTCTCATTACTTAACTGTTTCCCACACACTGTACAAGTAAAAGGAGTCACTGCTGTCTGAATCATCTGGTGTGGAAGAAGTTTGCCCTGCAGTGAGAAGCCGCTCCCACCATCTATATATGTAAAGGTTTGCTCTCTAGCGGGGACACAAAGGTGTGTGAGCAGGTCCCTGTCCAGTGAGAAGCTTTTGCCACACTGACGACAGAGAAAAGTCTGAGCACCACGGCTTCTTCTTAAATCTCTCTCATACCTTTTGCTGGACCA
>WSYH01000285.1:57180-108087 GCA_036426205.1 Ascaphus truei | reverse complement strand
GCACCACGGCTTCTTCTTAAATCTCTCTCATACCTTTTGCTGGACCAATATTTAGGGTCTGTCTCTGCTGTGTGCTGTACAAGGTCTATAAATTCACCATCATGTGACACTGGTTCCTTGTATGTGTCCAAAATGTGACAGGAATCATTATTTTTTGGCACTTCTGGGCTGCGAGGAGTCAGACAGCTTCTGGATGTATCAGAGCTCAAGTTCTGTTCTTCATTCAGGCCGATCTCTAACGGAAGTAAACAAAAAAGACAGAGTAAATGTTTTTAATCTGTAAATCAAATTGCTGAAAGCAAATTACAAATCCAAAACACTGAAAATATATTTCACCAATACTTAATTAACAAAGTATTCTCTTCACCCAGGGTTTCAAAATTGTGGCACATGGACATCCAGTGGCCCCTAATGACTTTGGTGGTGGTTCCCGAAGACCTGAAATTTATTTGTAGCAGCTCTCATAGTGAAATGATAGAGAGAGAGCTTGTATTTATTACTGTATGCGTTATTTAAGGATAAATGTACATCCTCCAAATAATTACCATTGAAACTGTCCATGAGAAGTAAAGTTAAGGAACTCCTGGTCTATCATATTAGTGCGTTAATAATATCAACTAAACCAGACAGCAACCTTTAGTGTAAAGATACTGTAGATGTATGTATGTATGTATGTCTTTATATAATGCCGACAGTGTACTCAGCGCTTTACAGCAGAAACAGTACAGTACAGGGAATTATAATACAATAAGTGCAACAAACACAATCAGACAATAGGAACGGAAATCCCTGCCCTGGAGAGCTTACAATCTAAGTGATGCAGTGACTACACTGCCCATGTAATCTTCTGCCATAAGACCCACATAAACTAAACTGCTCCATTTTGTGTCATATTTTATCAGACAAAAATACTATTCATATAATTTCCCAAGCACGCGGCCTTGGTGTAATATATGACTCCTCTCTTTCCTTCTCTCACATTCAGGCTGTTGATAAATCTGACAGATTTTCCCTCTGCAACATTTCCGCAATCTGCCCTCTCCTAAAACTCTCCTGCATACCCTCATCTCCTAACTATGGAAACTTTCTCCTCTCTGGCCTTCCCTTCTCCCAACGCCACTGTACAAACTATTCCAAATGCCGTTACTAGAATTCTCTCTCACTCCCTTTTTTGATCTGTCTCTCTCCCTCTTCTCATGAGATCCTTTCAGTTTCTCCCCATCAAACACTGCATTACTTAGCAGATTCTCGTTCTCTCCATATTCTTCTATCCTCTCTTACATCTCAGCTTTTATCTCCTTCTATTCCCCTTCTAACTCTGCTGAGGGCCGTCTCCTCTCTGCTCAATTTGTCTCTTCAGAACTCTCACATCTAAGGCTACGGCCACAGTGTTCCCTGCTGCACGCACGCATGGCAGCATGACGGTGCGTGCAGAGACTACAGTCACGATCGACGGTCTGTAGGGGAGAGCAGGAAGCGGGGCCATAACGGGGGGTGCGGCCATGACGGGCATATCTGCCCTGCCATTGGCTGCATGTTGCCACGTGACCGCGGCATGGGAAGACATTTGTGTCTTCCCTGCCAGCGTACGCGGAACAGCGCTTTGCACGCCTACACACACAGCCACTAGGGCCTGCCCCATAGAGGGCCGGGGTGTGTGGCGCCCATGCGCCGCCATCACCACCGGGAACTCAGCCTTAAACCTGTCTCCTTGCTGTACAATTCCCTCACCTTCAGCCTTCACCAATCCACATCCCTACTAATCTTCAAGTAATCACAAGGAACAGGGTAGATGTGATGCTTTGAAATTGTGACCAGTCCTGTAATTTGAGTATCCAAATGTATAAGTCCACAATGGATTAATCCAAAACATGATGGAGTGCCCCTAATAATGTTAATTGGGAATTGGTGGGAATAAGTGTACCAGTGGAGTCAGCTAGACACCCACAAGCATAGCACATAATAGCACCCAACCAGTACAATACTAATAAATGGACAATGTCCATGGTAGACAGGAGTAAAATAAGGCACTGCGGTACTTTACCTGTACTACCCAGGGGGCACTCTTGTCGTTAGCGGCATGCAATCCATCCGTTGTAGATCCAGGAAAACAGAGAGCGTAGATAGAGCACAGCCAGGGATATACTGTATATTCCATGCAGGGAGAAAAGAAACAGCCAGACCACTCCAGAAGTAACAAAAAGTACTAATTAATTTATTGCATGTTGAACATACAGAAAAAATGGACTAGGTAAACGCACCTACGCGTTTCGTACTCAAGGTACTTTATCAAGGTGACAACAGTGTAATAAAGCTGCTTCTTTATACTTACCCGAACTGCCTCTAAGCCAATAGGATGCCGCGTCACTAACCCGCGTCGCGCAGGGTCACGGCGACATGAAACACAGTCACCTGCATCTGCGCAGAATCGCGAAGGAGGGGCGCGCACAGCCGTAGGCTGGGCAGTTCGGGCATAGTGCAAAACCTTACTTGCACTAAACGCTACAGCCCACAGAATGACGTCATCAGCGCGCATCACGGAGCGTGGTTGCGCTGACGTCACGTGGTATTCAGCAGCCTGGCAGAACATATGAACTTTTTTTTACAAAACAAAAACTTTATTGAAACTGGACATTACTGTTTAAAATATATAAAAAAAGAAATTTAAAAAATACTAATATCTTGTTGCAATAATAGCAGCAACCCTACATAGCAGTATGGTGTGTCAGTAGAAAGAAAATGGTAATAAAGATAAATAATGAATAATCAAATAATNNAATTATAACACTAAATAAATAGTTATGGTACTAAGTACATCACAATATAATATTAAATAGTCATACCATTATCCTAACATATAATTAAGAAGTATAATACTAAAGATTTTAAATTATGGCATATGAACACCAGTATCCATACAAAACAAGGTGTTTTAACTATGCTCTATCAGAGAGAACAAAAATAGAGTTTATCAAACATTAAGGATGAGAGTCATTATATAAATGAATATAAAAATATTAGAAGAATGTTACATAATCTCTATAGACATTTGAAGGGAGGTTGATGTGATAACACTAATTACAGAGAGGAATACTTGATATAGATTATTGTAACTATAAAAATCGCCGTTAAAGAATAAATCATGACAGATTGGGACTATGTGATAATGTCTAAAGTAACATATAATTGATTTACATTAAGATTACGAGTTCATTAATTATGAACCATTGGTAAATTATAATTATTGTAAAACAATTATAAGACAATTTATAAACAAAATGTAAACTTATTAAAAACATTATAAAGAAATCATAAAAAGTGACTTCAATGCCCAATCAAGTTATGCCCAAGGGGTGTTTTGTTCTCAGGGTAAAAAATCCCAAAGACTTCGTCTATCATAACATGTTTAATCTGTCCCCTCCTTTTGGGCACGGGAACATGTTCTATGGAGAAGGTGATGAGTTGCTGTACCATATGGACAACTAGAAAAATGTTTTGAAAGGGGTGATGTTTGACTCCCCGTTATTATAGCCGTAAGTGACTCAAGGAATTCGACTTTATCAAATAATAATTATAACACTAAATAAATAGTTATGGTACTAAGTATATCACAATATAATATTAAATAGTCATACCATTTATCCTACCATATAATTAAGAAGTATATACTACTAAAGATTTTAAATTATGCATATGAACACAGTATCCATACATAAACAAGGTGTTTTAATCTTGCTCTATCAGAGAGAACAAAAATAGAGTTTATCAAACAATTAAGGATATTAGTCATTATATAACTGAATAAGAAAATATTAGAAGAATGTACATAATCTCTATATGACATTTGAATAAGAAAATATTAGAAGAATGTACATAATCTCTATATGACATTGAGCTTGAGTGATAACACTATTTACAGAAGAGGAATACATTGATATAGAACTTATTGTTATACATAAAAATCGCCTGTTAACAGAATAAATCATGAACATTGATTGGGACTTATGTATAATGTCTAAAGTAACATATATTTACCCTGAGAACAAGAACACCCTTGGGCATGAACATTGATTGGGACTTATGTATAATGTCTAAAGTAACATATAATTATGATTACATTAAGATTTACGCGTTCATTAATTATGAACCATTGTGTAAATTATAATTATTGTAAAACAATTATAAGACAATTTATAAACAAAAATGTAAAACTTTATTATAAAAAATTATTATAAAGAAATCATAAAAAGTGACTTAAATCCCAATCAATGTTCATGCCCAAGGGTGTTCTTGTTCTCAGGGTAAGAAGAGAGAGAAGAGAGAGAAGAGAGAGAAGAGAGAGAAGAGAGAGGACGACAATTGATATTATATGAAGCTCTCGAGAGTTCTCTTTCTTTCTCAGTTAAAGCAATACCCTTCTTTTATTTTCAAACTGCTTTGCCTCCTGTTAAGTTAACAAGTCTCAGGGTGTGTGATATCCCTCACTTATCTTCTTAATGTTGGCATTTCAGCTGAATCCAAGTTGTTATCCTGTTGCATGCCCTTTCCCTCATTTGTTCCAGGTACTATAATGGAAAGGTCCCCATTGGCTGTCAGTGTGTCTGGACTTTAAGTCATTTCAATATCTCTGAAATGTCCACCTGGTCTATTGGTATAGGACATTGGTTGCACTTGTTCCATGGGGAGGGGTGGTGAGGGGTGGTTTATTTAATCTTCCTGCTCTAAACAGCTCATTGGTCCACTGTGATCTGTGATTATTTTCACTTCACTACTGTCTATTTCTTTCTGCAACAAGCAGACCAACTAGTAACTACTGGCTTTTAGTTGGAGATTCCATTTTTCATCCGCTGCCATCTATTGTGAAATTTACTGTAACTGACAGACCGCTCATTTATAACTTTGCTGCTGATAGTTATATCAGCAGACGCTGCTCGCAAACGTGAATGCTTATTAGCCTACTGCTATTCACAAGCACATAACTCTTTTATTTTATTTTAAACGTTGTTTTAACGTTGAATCACTTACAGTACACCTTAATAACTGGAGGTTACCACTGATTCTCTCCTACTCCTATTCAATACCTTAACTCCATCTCACTTAGGGGTTTACCATCTACATCCATCTACATCCATAGAGGTTTTCTGTGTGCATACAACTGGGGCTACCGTATCTCTCCTACTTCTTGGTTGCTGAGATGTCCCTGTTTTTTGTTCCAGAATGATACCTCTCTGCCCTCAGGTATTAGAGGTGATTCCATAGACAAACTCGATCTCCTGGGTTAAGAAGTGGAAGATTGTGGAAAGTACTGTCATCTTTTTCTTTCGTGTTCTGTTCTTTCATCTTGCTTAGCTGTCTTGATATTTCAGCAAGTTACCAAAGATCAGTAAAGTTAAGCTAATCTTTCCACCTATCATCAATTGAGATGGAGAAAACTAATTAAGGTCTATATAAATCACACCTGCATTCAATAATTTTGTTTTTCATAAGGCTTTTTACTATCTGGACTGAACTTTCCACCAAACTGTTTGAGTGAGGTAATTTGAACTAGATGTGTGACAAAAATCCCAAAGCCTGTTAAATTGCCTACATTTAGAACTGGAAAATGGTGGGCTATTTTCACTGAAGACTTAATGTGGAATACCATACTGTATCTAGCAAATATGACTTTCATACAGTACTTGCTGCCACAGATTTGCTGCCAGTGTTGTATTGTGTGCAAATTTTAGATACAAAGAAAAATAATCAATGACAATTTAGTAGTAATTTGAGTTACAGGTAAATAAATCAGCACCTACCTTCTCATCAACTCTGTTTAGAAAAGGGTGAGGCATCATTGCCTGCCTGTTGGCACAGTTTCTATTTCAACTATGATAAACAATTTAAGATCACATTAACAATGTCTTGATTAATTCACGGTTCAAACGCAATTTTGTTGCACATCTACTTTTAAATGACCCTTACGGAGCTTTTGCAGCATTTCTTTTCACATTTTCTTTATACAATGAAAGTATCTGTCAGCAGTTCCAGTAGTTTTTTTACACTTGTAGAGCAATTTCCCTTTTCATTAGGCAAAGCTTTTATTATGAAATCTGCAAGGATTCTTAGTGATTCATCCTTCTCTGTCTTTCATTTGATTGTTTGATTTTGGATAAATATAAGCTTTAATCTCTGCTTCTGAGTTCTTTTCATCGTTCATTGATGGAGTCAGTGCTCTAGACAGTGCCTCTTCTGTAAACATGCATTTTACTGGCATTTAAATTGGCACTAAATCGTAATTCTGCATTTGTATCACAATTCTTTGAATCATCAGGGGGCTTATGATTTGAATATATTGATAACATAGTAGATGAGATTGAAACAAGACGTACATCCATCAAGTTCAACCTATGCTAAATTTAGACGACAGATATTTTATCCTATATTTGCACTTACAGTATATTGATCCAGAGGAAGGCAAACAAAAAACCCCAGTAAAATATCATCTAATGATATCTCATAAACTGAAAAAGTTATTCCTTTCTGACTCCAAATATTGGCAATTGGATTACTCCCTGGATCAACATCCTTCCCATGTTTACTTATTTGGTATATCCCTGTATACCTTTCCTTTCTAAAAAGATGTCCAACTTTTTTTTAAAGATATCTATTTTATCTGCCATCAGTCTCCAATTAGATAGTTCACAGGTAACCAATATACATAAAAGCATCTTTGCAATCTGTATACACCTCAAAACCGCATCAGTTAATAATTTGGCAGCATAAACCATGGTTGCCAACAATAATTGTGCTTCTGGAGAACTCAGCCATGATTGTGATGCATCTGCAGAACTTTTCATAGGCCTTTCTGGTGCATGAACACTTGTTCATGCACCATTTGTGGTTTTTACATTTGCCATGATTCCTCCTACTCTGGAGCCCATACACATTCTTTTTATAGCTTTATGAGCATCCTCAGTGGGGCTATCTCTGTTTATATACAGTATTAGGAATACATTTAATTTATCTAAACTTACAGTAGATCTGATTCAGGGAGACACCATGCTCAAAACATTTTCTTTGATGCCACAAATGGTTTGATCTCTGGTTTGAGACTAATAATTCCCCAAAAGTGCAGGTCTTACGGAGTTTCATGAATTAAGGATCATATTGCTGTATGGTTTCATCATTTTTGCATGCATGTAAAAAATCTTTGTCTCTCAAAAGCCTCCGTCCTTTTTGATATCTAACATTCCTCACCTTTGGTCAGTATCTCTCTTAACTTGTACCTTTCCAATCTTAATGCTATTGTAAATATCCAAGCCTTCTTCCACCCCCACCCCCTCCCCAACATGTAAAAATATTGATGATGTAACATTATCATCTTTCTCCTCTGCTCCTATAGCCACCAAATAGAGTTTAAATCTCTGCCTGAATGTTTTACAGTTCTCTGCAACATTGACAGATACTGTAGCTGCAAGATGGATAAGTGTTGCAATACATCCACTACTTATGGCAGCCTTTGTGCCTCTGTTGCGTTCTGCTGCACTTGCTCAGTTTGTCTCTTTTAAGCACTGAAAACTACAGCAGGGACTTCCCCTTCAGAACGTTTGACACCATGCAATGACCTTTGTGGTTTAAAAAAAACAGTGAAAAATTTGAATGAGACAACTTTTTAATAACAAGCAAAAGCCATGTTTGGGAACACATCTTCATCCTGGTTGCATCACACAACAACTTCCATGCCAGGAGCCTCTCTAAATTCCAACATTAATAAAACTGTTTATTATAAGGGACCATCTAAAAATTTAATTATACTATATTGTACATATCTCCGTATAGGTGGAGAAAAAAGGCGTTCACTTGCAGATTCTTCTTGTGTTTGGAGGTGTATCACTCTCTCTCTATATGTGTGTGTGAGACAGGGAGAAGCAGTTCATTAAGCTGCGTCTCAGCCCGTGGGAATGTAGCCTGGCAGGTTTATCAGGCTTTGGGGTGGCAGACAGGCTGACAGCAAACTGTTGTTGCAAGTGCCACCACACCCCCTCAGAGGAATTAAAAAGAAGCCAGGCACTCCCTCATTAAAATGGGTTTGGTTAGTTTAGATCATCCAAGAAGTGAAACTGTTGCAATGTATCCAGAAGCCATATACCCATTAGGGGTATTTTTGGGATAATTTTCAGGGAGGATTCATAACTTTCCCTAATCAGTCTCACCCAAACATGCAATGATCTTTAAGTACTGTACTGTATGTTGTTTTATTTGCATGTTCCATTTCTGTAGACTACAAACTCCATTTATTTTTTTTACAAATTTGGGGAAATATTTAGTTAACAAAATGTTTTTTCTAAATGTGAAGGTATGACTCAGGTTTGATCTCTAAAAAAAATTAATTGCTGTAGCATTTGTACTAAGTAAAAAACATCAATTAAATTGTAAGCTCTTCGGGGAAGGAACTCCTTTTCCTAAATGTTACTTTTATGTCTGAAGCACTTCCCATTATATGTTATTTGTATTATTTGTTATGTATATTATTATGTCATGTGTATTACTGCTGTGAAGCGCTATGTACATTAATGGAGCTTATAAATAATGATATACATACAATATTAACTGGTGGATTTTGGGGTGGTGAATTTCCCTATCCCCTCCTCCCATATAAATAGGCTCTGCTCTCGTCCCCACGGATTGCTGGGGACTGCATGGAGCCTCTGTAAAGTTCTTACCTTCTCATTGGTGCTGCCCTCCTCCTTCAACGTTGCGGCATCAAATGACGCTGCAACGTCATATGGTGTTGTGTTGCCATGGCAACGCAACGTCATGTGACGTTACAGAGTCATCTGACGCCATGACACTGAAGGAGGAGGGTGGCACCAAGGTAAGTGCCTGTGGGCAGCAGATTTTTAAATCCACTACTGGTGGCACTCAACGTATTTATTTGGGCGACATTCAGTATGGTGCTGTGTGCTCGTATAAGAAAACAGGAATCTTGTTTGAGGTTATTTGGCACCCGATTTCCTGTCACAGAGCTATAGATGGTCAGATTTGCTCTGTCATTTTTTGCAGTGAATTGGTGTTCCCTTTGGTAGTGAGGAGGATAATCGAGTGAGAACTTTTATCCTTTTAGTTTTTATTGGCATGAAAATGAATATGTTAAACATCTTCCAAAAAATTGGGGAATACAGGTAGGGACAAGAACATGTTGATTAACCAGCATATGATTAATCTTTGTGTAATGGTGTTTCACCCACCCGGTGGGAGATTTAGTTTGGACCATTACTGATCGTGTGGTGCATGATACCTGCTGGTAACAGGAGGGCTGAGTCGTCCGCCGGTGGTAGTGGGGACACAGGACTAGTCTTCTGGGTTTCATACCCTACATATTCTTTAGCAGTGTAGCGCCTCCATCTGCCATAGGCTCCAGGGAACTGAAGGTGATCTCCCACGGTAGAAAGATTATTTCTCCCCCCAGTAATATCACACACCAGGCAGGAGGTATAACAACAGCAAAGGTTTATTGTCCTCACTGTACAGCACAGTTAACGGCAAGTTCTGTCCAATGCAGTCTCTCAGCTACCACTGAAGGATGGTCCCTGGACCTTCGCTACAGGCCAAGGGCACCCGCAACAGCTCTTCCCCGCCCCTCCAGCAGAGGCAGAGGTTTTGTACACACTCACTCTCCCCCAGAGGGAAGAGGACAGAGTAGACCAAATAGTCAGGCTCTTGGCTATGTGACCTGCCCCTCTAGAGTGGGTAAAGGCACTCCCAAATTTGGGGAGGCACTGCCCTTAAGTACAGCCAATCGGAGTGCACCAGGTCTGTCTCATGATTGGTCATGCCCAGGCCGGATGTCACCACCTCCCGCTGTCACTCAAGTGCAGCTCCTCAGAGGGGGAAAATCCCATATCAACTACTGGCAACCTGATTGTACCAGGGCTTACTGCCAGTACAGGGCAGAATAGTAGCCTTCAGGTGACCTGGCAACACTTGGTACATTTGTTTAGTATCAAAAGAAAATGTATAGGTTTATTTGTTGTTTGTTAATGCACACTGCAGGGAGCAAGTAGAAGATACAAAAAGCAAATACACTATACTTTTTGTTTGAGAGAATTGCATTATATCAAGACTCCCCCCCCCCCCACCAAAAAAAGCAGTGTTTTATTATTTTCTTTTTAATCCTAGAAATGATCTGTTATGCATTTAGAGACCGCAAAAGCAGTATTTTATTTTTAAAAAAATGCAATTTTGACATATCTAAAAGAAGAATATATCACTGACAAACTATAGCAGGTTGAGTGAGAATATTGGAGGTGGCAATATTGAGTCAGGAATGGCAAGGCTGATTCCTGTAGCAGCCAGGGGAATAGTTCCTCCAGCACAGAGGGGACTCATGCTAAGAGATCAAGAAAGGATTTGTGGTAGGGGACTCCATTATTACGAATGTAGATAGGGCAATCTGTTGCTGTGACCACATGAACCGAACAGTTTACTGTCTTCCGGGGACTCGGATTCAGCACATGACGGATCGGGTGGACAGATTGTTAGGAGGGGCTTGGACTGATCCAGAAGTTTTGGTAAACGTTGGCACCAATGATAAAGTTAGAGAAAGATGAAGGGTCCTAAAAATTATTTAAGGGATCTAGGCCGCAAGCTTAAGGCAAGAACCTCCAAGGCACTGTAGTATTTTTCAGAAATGTTACCAGGGCCATGCGTTACATGAGGGAGACAGTTGGAGCTTTGGGAGATTAATGCATGGCTAAGAAAGTGGTGTAGGAAAGAGGATTTGGGGTTTCTAGAATACTGGGACTCCTTTTCTGAGAGGTACAAATCTTTATAGTAGGGATGAATTGCCCATCTAAGACAAAAAAAATGTAAATGCATGTTTGCTAATGCAAGAAGCCTGACAGATATAATAAGGGAGCTTGAATGAGGGAGGTACACGAGAGCAATATGATATCATAGGAATTACTGAAAAATGGTCGGATGAAACTCATGACTGGGTAGTTAATTTAAAGGGTTATTTATTTTTTTGTGAGGTGATCAAGCAAATAGAAGAGGTGGTGGAGTATGCTTAAATGTGTAAACTGGATTTAAAACCTATTATAAGAGAAGATGTTTATGAGGGGAATTATGAAAATGTAGAGACCTTATGGACAGAAATTAGCAGTGGAGGTAAAATGTTTTTAGGGATATCTTATACAACACCAAATAAAAGTGAGATTGGGGAAGTCAAAATACTTTAGCAAATGGTTAAGGCATCAAAACTACTGTAGGTAATGTTTGCATTATGTGTGATTTTAATTAGGACAGGGGCAATACTGCATTTAGTAATATCAAATAATGTAGAAGTAATAACAAATATTCAAGTCCGGGAACATTTGGGTAACAGTGAACATAACATGGTCTCATTTGAAATAAATGATCAAAAAACAGATTACTTGGGTTCAACAAAGACTTTAAACTTTAGAACAGCAAATTTTAATAAACTAAGGACTAATCTACAAGGAATAATAGGGACAATGTTTTTCCAGGGAAAAAATTTGAAGATAAATGGGCAGTCTTTAAAACTATATTAGAAAAGCACACTCATCAGTGTATGCTGGTGGGTAATCAATATAAAAGAAACAAGTCTAAACTAATGTGGCTAAATAAACAGTTAGAGGAGGAAATGGAAATGAAGAGACCGGTGCTAATATTCTTGAAGTCAGAATGGATGGAGGCATCGTATCAGAATTATAAGCAATGTAACAAAAGTTGCAAAAGGGTAATCAAATGGGCAAAAATTGATAATGAAAAAAGGATTGCAATAGTAAGTAAGATTAACCCTAAAAAGTACCTTAATAACAAAGAAATTAGAAAATTAAATATAGGACCCTTTCAGTGTCAGATGGCCAGCCAGATTATTGGAGATGAGGAAAAAACAGAGGTACACATAACTGTGGAATTACAGACCTGTAAGCCTGACTTCAATAGTGGGGAAACTACTTCAAGGTTTAATACGGGAGAATATTCAGAAATACCTAATGGAAAACAAAATTATTAGTAATAGTCTTCATAGATTGATAAAGGATAGGTCATGCCAAACTAACTTTATTAGTTTCTTTGAAGAGGTAAGTAGGAATTTAGACCAGGGAAATGCAGATGATGTGGTCTACATAGATTTTGCTTTTGATACGGTTCCACACAAGAGGTTGGTGTACAAAATAAAGCAAATTGGACTCAGTAAAAAATATTTGCACCTGGATTAAAAACTGGTTGAAGGATAGACAACAAAGAGTTATCTTAAATGGAACTTTTTCAGGTTGGGCTAAAAGTGTGAATGAAGTACCTCAGGGATCAATACTGGGACCCTGCTTTTTAAATTGTTTATTAATAACCTTGAGGTTAGCAAAGAGAGCAAAGTCTCCATCTTTGCTGATGATACTAAATTGTGTAAGGTAGTAGAATCAGAACAGGATATCATTCTCTCCCGAAGGACTTGGAGAGACTGGAAACGTGGGCAGGTAAATGGCAGATGAGGGTTAATAATTTTAAATGTAAGGTTATGCATTTGGGAAACAAGAATAAACAGGTGATTTACAGATTAAATGGTTATAAATTAGGGGAATCCTTGATGGAGAAGGATTTAGGAGTGCTTGTAGACAATAGTCTTAGCAATAGTGCCCACAGTCATGCAGTAGCTGCAAAGGCAAATAAGATCTAATCTTGTATTAAACATGCAATGGATGGAAGGGAATTAAACATAATTATGCCCCTTTATAAAGCATTAGTAAGACCACACCTTCAATTTGCAGTATAATTTTGGGCAACAGTCTTTAGAAAAGTTATTATGGAACTAGAGAAAGTGCAGAGAAGAGCCACCAAATTAATAAAGGGGATGGATAATCTGAATTATGAGGAGAGGCTAGCTAAATTAGATTTGTTTACATTAGAAAAGAGGTTTCCATGGTTATCACAGGAGGGGACGCAGGGCTTGACCCAGGGCTAGCAATGCTGTTTAAACTGATATGGGGCTTTGAGAAGATCTAAACGATGAAGAGGGTCAAGAGTTAGGAATGGGACGTAATACTGAGTTGTACTTCCGAGAATACTGTGATAATTCCCCTCCCCCTTCCCACGTTAGTTGTTGTGTTTTATCCCTATTGATGTCCCCGCCTCCCCATCCCCTGAGGGACTGACTTATACGATTTTTATTCAGCGCTGCGATTATGAACGTTTAGTAAGGTGATCTCCCTATAGTATGTGAAAAAACGATTGTCAATGTACTGTAATGCTTAACAACTTCCCCTACCCTTTTTCCCTTCTGTAATCCAATTTTGCAATAAAAAATTTTTGTTTAAAAAAAAAAAAAAAAGAGGTGTCTAAGGCCGAGGCCCCACTGCATCCGACAGCGTGCCCGCACTGCAAACAAGCGGTCGTGGAGAGGCAATTCACCGCTATCTGCGGTCTGTAGGGAGCATTTTTTAATGCGCGGGGTCATGGCCAAAACTGGTTGGGGGGAAGCGGCCATTGAGCCCGGGGAAAGGGGTGGAGGAGGTTGTGGGTCCAGGAGGAGGGGGAGAGGGGTGCTGAGAGCTAGTGTTAGAGTCTGCTGAAGTCTGAGACAGAAGCCAGGTGTGTGAGGCCTGGCTTTTAACTGCTTTGCTGCCAATGAAGGAGCAGAGGTTGTGGGTCCGCAGGAGGGGGGGTAGGTTGTGGGTCCGCAGGAGAGGGCGGGGTTATTGGTCCGAGAGGAGAGGGGGGGATGATACAAGGGGTCAGATAGACTGGGTGCTGTAAAGTTCCCCCTTCCCGTGTGTGTGAGAGATGAGGGGGAGATACACCGGGGCTGTGCGAAACACACACATATATACATATACACATACACACACACACACACTTCTCCCCCCCACCTACCTTTTTGAGGTGGGGGAAGCTCTGACAGCTCCAGGAAGGTACAGCCCCCTGTGCTGATAGGCTCACTAGCGCACCACGTGACGCGTCAATGCTCGGGATCACAATCCTCTTGCTTCCCCTGCCGGCTGACGAGTCACAGTGCGTAGTGAGCCTGGCAGTGAGGAGGGACTAGGGAATCCTGTCACGGTTGACCAGATCTTACATAGTTATATAGTTACATAGTTACATAGATCTTACCAACACATTAATACCGGGATTCTGGATTGAGCACACAAGATGGGCAAAATAAATTGTAATTTATTTCCTTTTAAGACAAACACACAATATTCACAATTACAGTCAATAAAACACTTAGTGGGATGGGGAAACGGAATCAAATGTCCACAGAACAAATCAAAGTATCTGGGCACCCCTGCACGCATGCAAGTGGGTGTGCGGTTTGAGTCCTGCGACAATCCTTGGCCAGGGGCGCAACTTGCCAGCCCTATATCTCCACCAAAAATAATTCTTTCGTATTGTCCTTACAGGATTCGTTCGGGAATCCTTAGCTCAAACGAATTCTGGAAGAGGGGTGCAAATCTTCGTTACGATGTAGTTAACCCCTCACACTCCGGAATTGCTGATGCTGTAGCTTGGACGTATCTTGGTAAAGCTGAGTTGAATCTGACTGGGACTGGGCTGGAAGCATTTTTATAGGGTTAAGGGTCCTATACCTAACATGTACACCCAATCCTCTCGTGGGAATAATTTTCCCCACCTATCCCAGACTTGCCAGTACCTTACAAAGAGGGCAGAAGTTGCTTCCTGGTTTGCACAGACATGTGCTAACCTCACACCTGAGCTACTTAACTTACCGGGCCCAACCTCTTACCTGGCGACAGTAAGTCTGGAGTTTGGCTACCAAGTGTGAAGTGCCCCTACTTCACACAAGTATCAGGTACTTAACAATATCCCGGCCACCCTAACACCTAGGGTCTCTGAGGCTTTTCAACTCCGGACTTCTCTTAGACATTGGGGCACCACCTTAGCAGGGTGCCCTTTCAAGTCCAGAAGTGAAAAATCCCTCAGCTCATTCATCCATAACATATGGGCATGTTAATGAATTCATTGCCAGACCGGCAGAAAGGGTTTCCTGCTTTTGGATTTAAAACACCATTGAAATACAGTATGTTTATAAATATATGTTCTGCATGTGTAACAAATATAAAATTCATATGTATGTTCATGGTACATGTGTAACTAACTGCACTCCAAAATTAGAGTGCTATCTCTTTCCTAGCGCAAGTTATCCACTTAATTGAATGGGCTCTGTGATGTGGTTTGCGGTTTGACCTATAATTGGTCTGGGTTACAAGCCGGCATACAATGTATCCGTGCTGGCTTTTTATTGGTAACCGAAGTCACACGCTAACAATTTAGCTTAAGTGGATAACAAGACCGCTGTATACATTTTGACAAGACGGCACTTCAGGTAGATCGCAAACCACTTATCCAATTAACTTTGCGGTTTAGCGGTCTACGGCTTAGGAAGTGATACCCATCTTCAATGCAGCCCCTTATTCACAGGTATGCTTCTTCACTTAGCGCTTGGTTCAGCGCTAGAAGCTTCCCCTTCTGTCACAAATACAGTTAGCACATTTTCATTCATTCAGTTAACTACAGCTAGCTTCAGAGCTGCAAAACAGGGAGAATAAAGATAGTGAAGGGGAAAACATAATATTATGGGTGTCACGATGGACGCACTTATTAACAAATTTATATTTTGTGGATCCCAATTGAGCAGAACAAGTTGAGCAAATAAACTGAGATTTATTCCCTTGATAGGCAAACACACGACAACTGCAGAATACACTCAATAATTACACTTACTGGTATATGAACAGGGGATAATATCCAGAAAGGTGCAAAGCACCAGAAGATTGTCTTTTAAAATGTAGTCCTTTTGCAAAGGTATAAATTGCCAGCCCAATCCTTCTGTGAATGTGCAAAGTCTTTTCTGGTCCATTTGGGTTAATCAGATAACCCCCAGCAATAAACAGTGTCCTAACGCAGAGTTTTGTCCTTGGTTCAGATGAAATAAGACTCTTTGCGTTCCAGGAATGTGCTGCTGCTCTTATCCGCTATTTGAAGCGTGTTGGAAATCCGCTCACATGGTATAATGAAAAACGAAAGACCACTGGGATAGCCTGGGTGGCATGTATATAAGGTTTGAGAGCCTATCTTCAACATACCCACCCAATACCCCTCGTGGGAAAGTTCTCATTCCCAATCCCCTACTTGCCCACAGTTTTGAGACTGGGCACTCTAGGGATTTCCTGTTCACACAGAGCATGTGCGACAATGCCACCATGGCTACTTTGCATAGGTGCACTCCCCTCTTTACCTGGCCTCTCTCAGGCAGGAAGGGAAACTCAAGGGGTGAGTTAGCCCAGATGGGTCAACAGGATTTCCTATTTAGCATCCATCTGGCCAATTCACACCCACCTGACTCTGGGTCTTTGATATGCAACATTCAGAGACTCACAGGCGTGGGCCCAGCATGTTACATTTGAAGCTTGCATAGGAAAGTGACCCAGCTTATAGGTATCAAAACATTTGGTTCTTGTGTGCATTTTAATGACAGGAGAAACAACAACTTCATCCTGCTTGTCCCTGTTAAAACCTGTAGCAAAAATACACTTTATTGAAAATACATGTTCCCCTTATCTCACAATTATATTTTTCATATGTGTGTGCTTGGGGTGTACTCTACTGCAAGCACATACAATCCTGCAAAATGGGGACAACAAGGGACAGAGGGAAAAATAAGACAGTGCATGAAAAATTAACCCCTTCATCCCAATACGAAATAGGGGTAACCAGCTGAGCACACCGCCTTTATTAATGTGCTCATTACGCCCATTTTTGCCACAATGGGGACAATACAATTTAACCTCTTCAGTCCCAAGAGGGATAAGGGTTAACCAGCCAGGCATACTAACTTTATTATTGGCCTGGTTAACCCTCTCCCGCCACACTGACCCGGGAGGAAGTCATGAGCAGGTGAGTGACGCGCACGCAGCCACGCATGCCGTCGGATGCAGCAGGACCGCAGCCTTAGAGGAGATATGATAACTATATACAAATATATTCAGGGATAGTACAAGTAGCTTTCAAAAGAACTATTCATCCAGTCAGCATGGATTTATAAAGGTTAGGTCGTGCCAAACCAACATTATTAATTTCTTTGAGGCGGTATGTAGGAATTTAGACCAGGGTAATAAAGTTTATGTGGTCTACTTAGATTTTGCAAAGACTTTTGATACGGTGCCACACAAGAGTCTAGTGTACAAAATAAAGCAAATTAGACTCAGTACAAATATTTGCACCTGGATTGAAAACTGGTTGAAGGATAAACAACTGAGAGTTTTCATAAATGGAATCTTTTCAGGGTAGGCTAAAGTTGTAAGTGGAGTACCTCAGGGATCATTACTGGAACCAATGCTTTTTAATTTGTTTATTAATGACCTTGAGGTTGGCATCGAGAGAAAAGTATCCATCATTGCTGATGACACTAAATTGTGTAAGGTAGTAAAATCAGAGCAGGATGTAATTTATTTCCAGAAGGATTTGGATAGACTGAAAATTTGAGCAAGTACTGATGCAGCAGCCGTTATTCGAACACATCTCGGCGCCGATTTTGAGTTCTCTGCTGTTCCCCACGCAGCATGAACGCGGCCAATCGGCCCAGGCACTCGCGCTTATCGCGGATGTTTTGTTTGAATTTCATATATCTGTTTCTTCGTTTTTCAATAAAATGGATGAATTGTAATGTGTACAGTAATGTGCTACTGTGCTACTGTGTCAATTTCATGTTTTTAATAGCCAGAACACTAAAATTTGTTTTTCTCCACTCGCCATGCTCGCATCTTAGTGCGGGGAAGCTGGAATTCATCCCGCGGTTTCAAATCGGGAATCCGATGTACTGTACATGACGCATGAAGTGTTAGAATAACGGCCGCTGCATCAGTAAATGGCAGATCAGTTTTAATACAAATGAATGTAATGTTGTGCATTTGAGAAACAAGAATAAACTGGCAATTTACAAATTAAATGGGGCAAAATTAGGTCAATCCTAGATTTAGAAGGATTTAGAAGTGCTTGTAGATAGCAGTCTTAGCAATAGTGCCCAATGTCATGCAGTATCTGCAAAGGCAAATACTATCTTATCTTGCATTAAATGGGCAATGGATGGAAGGGAAGTAAACATAATTATTCCACTGTATAAAGCATTAGTTAGACCACACCTTGAATATGGAGAGCAGTTTTGGGCACCACGCCATAAAAAAAAGACATTATGGAATTGGATTAGAGCCACCAAATTAATGGAAAATCTGATTTATGAGAAATCTACTTAATTTAGATTTGTTTACATTAGAAAAAAGGCGACTAGGAGGGGATATGATAACTATATACAAATATATTCAGGGTTAATTCAAGATGCTTTAAAAAAAACATTCATTCAAAGGGCAGTACAAAAGGTCACAGTGTCATCCCTTAAGGTTGGAGGAAAGAAGATTTCACCAGCAACAGAGGAAAGGGTTCTTTACAGTAAGGGCAGTTAAAATGTGGAATTCATTACCCATGGAGACTGTGATGGCAGATACAATAGATATCTTCAAAAAATAAGTTGGACATCTTTTTAGAGGGGAAAGGTATACAGGGATATACCGAATAAGTAAATATGGGAAGAATGTTGATCCAGGGAGTAATCTTATTGCCAATTGCCAATTCTTGGAGTCAGGAAGAATGTATCTTTCCCTTTATGAGATATCATTTGATGATATTGCTCTGTGTATTTTGTTTGCCTTCCTCTGGATCCATTTTTACTGTAAGTAGAAATATAGGATAAATATCTGCCATCTCAATTTAGCATAGGTTGAACTCGATGGACATACACTACCGACACGTTTAATCCGAGCAGGGCTAGTTCCGCAAGCCGGGGGATGCCCCGGCTTGCTAGCCCCACTCCCTCGGCGTGCCGCGCGTCACCGATGCGCGGTCACGCGTCATCGGGTGTCAGCGCCCCCTGCACGCGCGTCCAGGGCTCCCCGAGGGAGCCCTGGTGTCCCGCGATGTGGGGGACGGCGGCAGGGGGTTCCGGGGGACCCGGCGGACCCGGCAGCAGGAGGGAGAGCGCCCCGATCGGAGGGCGCTCTTCCGCTGCTTTGGCGTGCGCCCGGCACCCTCCGGCGCGCGCCAGGTTACTGCTGCGGCCGAGAACGGGCAAATGCTCGAATAAACTCGGCCGCAGCAGTATGTATTTTTTCAACTTCATCTACCATGTCACTGGTATTATGTAACTATATCAGTCTGTAAAATGTATGTAAAGCATAAATAGGCTTGTTAACAGACATTATTGAGAAAGTAAAATATTTTCTCTTTTAAAATAGGTTCCCAGATCATTGGTTAAATTCATTTGATCCATTGTGAAAAGAAATTTCCATTTTTAGATTATACAAAGTTCACTTCAACCTAACTATTTCACACCTGAATCGTCACCTATTGTGAGGAATCCGTTCCTGGGTTTGGCTGGAGCTCACTCTGGTAGAGTGGTGAGCTCTCAGACAGACCTCCTCTTGGATTTGCAAGCTCTAGCACCTGTCCCTTCATCACTGCAACTCTGTCTCTCTGCTCTGGCATTGGCGGAATTCCCACACACCTCTGTCTTGGGATTGGCTGCCTGCCCTTCTAATACCGGGTCCGCCCTTCCCTTCATTGCTGAGCGTAATCCAAGTCTGTTTAGATGGAACTGTGTTTGCCACAAACACTTCTGCCTTAGCCTTGTTCCTGGTTCCTGTACTGAAGCACTGGATCCCCAGTGCTTGTCTTGTCCTGTTCCAGAGACCTGCTGCACTCATCCCAGGCAGAGGTCTGCTTCCCGGTTTCTGTGCTGAAGTACTGGATCCCCAGTGCCACCCTTGCCTTGTTCCCGAGACCTGCATTCTCCCCTAGCAGTGTCCTTGTCATGGGCCGCTCCCGCTCCTCAAGCAGTGGCCATTCCCATGCTTCAGCTGCTACACTGAAGTGGAGTGCACCTGACTTCCTGTTGCCGAACTCCAGAGGTAGGAAAAGAAGAAGAAAACAGCGCACGGCCAGGGAGTCAGGTGGTGTAAAATAAAAATCTATTTATTCAGCACAGGTACAAAAAAAGCATCACTCCTGGAGGTTGAATAAGTCCTCCTATGCGTTTCGGACATGAATGCCCTTTATCAAGGAGTCAAACTCCGACCAGGATATCGATAACTCTGACCCCGGCTTGTCCATGGATTACCCTGCCTTCTCCTACCCCGAACCGACTACGAACTGCGCAATCCAGAACCGTGTTCATGGTCTAAGGTCTGTGTATTCACATCCCCACCTCAGCCCCACGGTCCGGTCCTGGTTTGTGGCGAGCACGTCCGTTACACCTATTTGGAAATAAAATGCTACATGGAAGAGGGATCTATAATTAGAAGGTGATGAGTTAATCTAGTGAATGCCTGTTTCATTTACTATTTAATTAATAGTCATAAAAATAACATTAAGCATGTACCCCCCAAAAATGAGGACTGCAGGGAGACACATGACTAGGTGGCTAACAATATATAATTCATCGTTCGTACAGTTGTGTAGTATCAAAGGATACATTCTCACAATGTATAGGACAACTTTTCATGACATTCACAAAACTAATGTAATCAGGTGACTGGACTTCCACGTTGAGCAAGGGCACATAGTGTATCTAATATTTTCCTTTCATTATATTTTCCTATGAGAGAGAGAGAGAGAGAACGAGGCGCACACCTAGTGTATTACCGTAAAAAATATGTATTTATGGGACATAAACTTAGACAAATGCCCACTCACAAAAATAGCAATAATTTGAGCGTGTATGAGAAATATCTCAATCGCCAACCACGCGGTCCTCTCTGTACACCTCGAGATCTCAGCACACCTCGAGATCTCAGCGTTCTCCAACGTCGCTTCTCCACGCTATGCAGAAGCGGAACTTGCTCCCCTCAGCACCCGGAAGAATTGTCCCTCTGGATACAAACAGTCCAAAGTTTGTGATAGCAAATGCAGGCCTGTCAAAACTGGATCGTTGGGAGCCTCGGGAGCTCATACACAGCCTCTATGTTGTCTGCTATGCTAGTGTAAGCCACACAATTATACCACGCCCTATGCGTTTCGTCATAACAATGACTTCATCATGGGACCTGGACTGATCTGGACTGGACTAAAGATCCCTTGATCTAAAAGAGTGATTCTGCATCGTGAGCCTCCTCTGTGCTGGTATCTCACGGTAGACGGTTCCACCCCAAGATAGTCTATTATCCTGAGTGGAGTCTGATCCAAGACACCTACTGACTTCCTGGGCTAGTGCTCAACAATGTATCTTTCCCTTCAGGGGAAGCTGTAAGACCTATTGGCTGCTGTTGCATCACATGTGCTCCAGCCCCTGGGGCTGCTGGGAGCTGTAGTCCCTTGGAGACCTCTTTCTAATTTGGGCCGCATGCGCTATGTATACTGCGCATGCGTGACATCGTAATTGCCGCTTACACCGCTAACTGCGCGACTGTGGGCCATCCCTGCTGTATGGAGTGCCAGGTCTGCCACTTCTCACTCTTAGTAATGGCCGCCGCATCGCTTCTGCGCATGCGCGAGCACATCCAAGATGGAGGCGCCGTGCAGAGGGAGCCGCCGGCCAGCCAGTCACCACCCGCAACTACCTCCACCATGGCGAAGTTAAGGGAGAGGTAAACGGAGAACCAGGGAGCCAGAGGGGACCTTGCTACATTCTCCCCCTGGTGGAAATACCAACGGTCCCGCTTGGAGGACACCATTACACTGCATACGTTTATACATTAAAAATGCAGGGCATGATATGTACAACTTATCATATTAACTTTAGATGAATTGGTACACAATGTAACACCCACAGTAATACCCAAGGCCAGCTGAGTGTTAGCTGTTTGCTGAGACCCATAGTGGGGTGCCCCTAACGGATTGTGTGAGGGCGACCCACTTTGACTCCTGTGAATCTCTTTTACTGTAACTAGAGTCTCTGTAGACTCTTTGAACTCATGATCGGGTACTACAGTCTCTGGGTCCAAACTTCTTCTTCCCCCTGGTGGAAGGAACAGCAAGGGGTCTCTGTGCCTGAATCTAAGGCTGTCTCACACTTTAATCTGGTCTGTAACTGTTTCATACGCTCATAATATATATTTTCTTTAACTGTGCATGCAATGTCTTGTATATAATGTATACCTTGTTCATTTATGTAACTGTATTTGTAACCATGTATTATTTTGTTTTACTCTGTGCACAGGACATACTTGAAAACGAGAGGTAACTCTCAATGTATTACTTCCTGGTAAAATATTTTATAAATAAATAAAATAAACACTTACCCGGCCATCCGCATCATGGATGCGGTAGGCAAGGAGGTCTTGACCTATTCCTCGGTCCACCACATGATGAATAGAGTGCTCCATGTTGCGCATGAAGGAGGCAATAGTTACTAGAGCAGTCACAGCACAGTCTTTGTCCGCTCCAGCAGTCTCTTCAGAGATGACGTCTTCTGGGAACATCACGAGATCAACGTGCAGGTCCATATATTGAGACGGAAGTGCTTGGGGGTTCCTCTTGTAGGAGTAAGCGCCGAGTAGGGCCTCTTCACCGGATACCTCCATGGCAGCCTGCAGGGAGTAAAGGGCTGGTGCCTCACCATTCTGCTGGCTGCTGACTCGTCTCCTCACTTGGCAAGTAGGTTGTAGGGGTTGATCCACAGTTACCATCTGTTAGAGATCTTGTAAGGGGGACACCTCTGCCAGGATGCGATTTGGGGCGAGCCAATCACCCTGGTAACCATACTTAAGGAGCCACCGTGCTCCGCGGTCACCTGGGAACTCACACCCGGCACCTATAAGCCTATAGGGAACCATGTTAAAAATGGTTATTGAGGCAAAAAGTGACACTGTGTGCTCATTTGCATGTCATTTCCCAGAATCCCTTGCTGCAGTGGAAGTGCTGTATGCTGGGTGATAATGGGGAAAGGTGGGGTTGCAGACCTGCCTAAGACATGCAGATGAGCATACAGCTGTATTTGCATATTTGCTTTCCTGTGGAGGGTTTTTGTCACTTTTTTTACTCACCATAACTTAACTCAGTATTATGGTTTAGCCTATCCCATAAGCCTCTCTTGCATTCCCAGTAAAATCAACCCCACACTGATGAGACCCATCAAGGTCGAAACAGCTGTCTGTGGGTGGTTTTCTGGGTATGCACCTTAACCCTGGCTGTGCTCAAAGCTGTGACCATGCAGCAAGCTTAAGCCTATAGGGAACCATGTTAAAAATGGTTATTGAGGCAAAAAGTGACACTGTGTGCTCATTTGCATGTCATTTCCCAGAATCCCTTGCTGCAGTGGAAGTGCTGTATGCTGGGTGATAATGGGGAAAGGCGGGGTTGCAGACCTGCCTAAGACATGCAGATGAGCATACAGCTATATTTGCATATATATATATATATAAATATATATATATATATATGTATACACAAATATATATATACACATATATAGTTTTCAAACATACAGCATGAAGTTTCTTCTTTAAAAAATATGTATTACAAATGATTAAATCTAAGCGCCCTAAAATATCCAGTGCTTTGTTTTTAATTAGGAACCCTTCAATGTCTCAGGGGTAAAATAAAATTGCCAAAATATATACTGTGCCTCGTTGAGTTTCAGTAGACATATTGTGATCCATAATACATCTAAATAGATTTTTTTGCATGTTGCATTATTAAAAGTATTAAACATGTTGGTGCTAGAAGGTAAAACTTATCAAGTAAGAAGAAGTAATATGATACCTTTGAAGTGGGTGAACTTGGTTTGGATCCCAGTGTCAAGTCTTACTGACCTTGGGCAAGTCACTTCATCTTCTTAGGCTCCAGGCACCAAAAAAAGATTGTGCACTTTGCACAACTCTGCATACTATAGGCCACAAAGAATGCAGGTCACTGTGAGTTCAAGTCATTTACAGTGTTAACAAGATAGAACAAGAATGTCTCATATCAAATACATTTCCCCCCCCCCCCCCCCCAGAGCTTCCATGTGATATTTGAGCAACAAGGTCATATTTTTTCTTACCATAACTAGACTACTGGAGAGTAAGTTTGCTTTCCGATTAGCTCTGTGTGACACTGGTAGGGTAAAAAACGGTTTTGACATGGAGAGAGTAGATCAGGAACAGAGTTCCATCACTTTTATGAGCAGTGCAAATGGGGTACAAGTTGTTATGTATTGGCCTTAGGAGTCCTATCCATGGAGAAAACTGAGGGCACAGACAGTATTTCTTGCCCCTTCAGTTTTAGTTACTGGTGACTGTGTTGGAGTGCATGATCTATATACTGTATACATAGATACTGTACTACCGTATCATTCATTGATCTGTGAGTTATATTTTCCAAATTATGGGGTGTATTCACTAAAGGGCAATACCCATTGTCACTCTCAGGCCAGAGTCTGAGCTTTTTTTCCATGGTAACACTGAGGGTGCATGTTTATATATATATATATACACACACACGACAAAAACACCAAATCCGCAGCACTCAAAAATAGTATCCAAATACAAAAAGGTTTAATCAACATCACAAGCATCAGGGTACAACGCAGGAGAAATGGAGCGATGTTTTGGACCTCCCGGGCCTTTCTCAAGCCCCTACAAGGTGTGCTCATTTGCATGTAATTTCCCAGAATCCCTTGCTGCACTGGAAACACTTTATGCTGGCTGATAATGGTGAAAGGCAGGGTTGCAGACCTGCCTAAGACATGTGAATGTGCTCACAAGTGATCTTTTTATTTGCTATATGCAATACGGTGGAGGTTTCTTGTTGCCATTTTCACCCACCATAGCTTAAAATGTGATGGTAAACTCTAAGCCTTGAAAATTGCAAAGCCAGCAGTACAACCAACTTCACACTGATGATACCCATTAAGGTTGAAACATGTCTCACCACCCTCCGCTGCCTCTTCTTCCTCCATCTCAGCTAAAGACTTTGCTGACTATTTTATGGAAAAGGTGGACACCAGGACATCCCTTCTGTTTCTTCCTCCCATCCTAGACCTCTTCCTAACTCTGCTCCTGCCTTCCTTGACTCTTTTTCCACTGTCTCAGAGGAGGATGTGTCATTGCTGATCTCCTCTTCTCTCTCTACCACTTGCTCTCTTGACCCCATTCCCTCCCATCTCCTAAAACCTTTTGGTCCTACTATAATCCCTACGCTCACACACATTTTTAACTCCTCCCTCTACTCTTGTACCTTTCCATCCTCCTTCAAACATGCAACAGTTACAGTATACCATTACTCAAAAACAGCAAGCTTGACCCTACCTGTCTTTCTAACTATCGACCTGTCTCCCTCAAGCCTTTTGCCTCTAAACTCCTTGAACGTCTTGTATTCTCTCCCTTTCTCCATTTTCTCAACACATATTCTCTCCTAGACCCTCTACAATCTGGCTTCTGCACTGCTCACTCCACGGAAACAGCCCTCACTAAAATAACTGATGACCTCCATGCTGCCAAAGACAGAGGTCATTACACTCTGCTCATATTGCTCGACCTCTCTGCAGCATTTGACACCGTGGATCACAAAAAGTAGGGTAGATGTGATGCGCTAAAATTGTAACCAGTCCTGTGATTTAAGTATCCAGGTATATAAATCCACAATGGGTTATCCAAAACACGATGGAGCCCCTAATAAAGTTGATTGGAAACTGGTGGGA
Source organism: Ascaphus truei (assembly GCA_036426205.1). Taxonomy (NCBI): domain Eukaryota; kingdom Metazoa; phylum Chordata; class Amphibia; order Anura; family Ascaphidae; genus Ascaphus; species Ascaphus truei. Next base: position 82,403 of record WSYH01000285.1, on the reverse strand, counting down.
ATATCAGTGGAGTCAGCCAGACACTCACAAGATTATAACATAATCACACCCAACCAGTACAATATTAATAAATGGACAATGTCTGTGGTAGACAGGAATAAATAAAGGCACTGCGGCACTTTACCTGTACTACCCAAGAGGCACTCTTGTCGTTGGCGGCGTGCAATCCATCCGTTGTAGATCCAAGAGAATAGAGAGCGTCGATAGAGCACAGCCAGGGAATCCTGTGTAGTCCATGCAGGGAAAAAGAAACAGCCAGGCCACTCCAGAAGTAACAAAAGGTAATAATGAATTTATTGCATGCCGATCATACAGAAAAACGGACAGGTAAACGCACCTACGCGTTTCGTACTCAAGGTACTTTATCAAGGTGACAACAGTGTAACAAAGCTGCTTCTTTATACTTACCCGAACTATTTCTGAGCCAATAGGATGCCGCGTCACTTACCCGCGTCGCGCAGAGTCCCGGCGGCTGAAACCGCCGTCACCTGCATGTGTGCAGAATCGCGAAGGAGGGGCGCGCACAGCCATAGGCTGAGCAGTTCGGGCATAGCATAAAACCTTTTCTTTCACTATACGCTTCAGCCCAATGAGTGACGTCATCAGCGCGCGTCACAGAACGTGGTCGCGCTGACGGCACGTCATATTCAGTAGCCTGACAGACCTTAAAAACTTTTTTTTACAAAACAAAAACTTTACTGAGACTAAACAATACTATACAAAATGTATTAAAGAGAAAAATTGTTAAAAAATGAATAACTTGTTGCAATGCTAGCAGCAACCCTACGTAACAGTATGTTGTATAAGTAGAAGAGAAAAGATAATAGGAAAAATAATTAACTATAGATAATGAGCATATAACATTTATAAAATCAATAAATAAATGATTATGGTAATAAATACATCACTATATAATATTAAATAATCATACCATTTCTCCTACCATTATACTTCAGAGGTAAAAACTTCTAAAGATTTTGAATTTAAGCATATAAACACAGTAGCTGTACATAGGGCAAAATTAAAACACCTTGTTTATCAGAGGAAGAAAAAATAATGTTAATCAAGCAATTAAAGATATTGGACCTTGTATAACTAAATGATAAATTCATAGAAAGGTTTAAATAATCTCTGTATGACATTATGCTTGAATGCCAACACTATTTGCAAAAGAGGAAAACATTGATATAAAACATAGTATTATACAATATTATTTTATAATACACTTGTTAGCAGAATAATGCATATTTATAAAAAGTACATTATGTGTGTAGGAAAATAATCATGAACATTGATTGGGACCACTGTATACTGTCTAAAGTAACCAATATTAAATTACATTAAAATGTACGTGTTAATTGATTAGGGACAGAAATGTCAAAAAAAAATATTTTGTAAAAAATTGTGTGCAAAATTCTAAAACAATTTATGAACAAAAATAAAAAAAATTGTACTAGAAAATTCTTTATTTACTTTTTATAAAAGAATATTATAAAAAATAATCATAAAAAGTGACTTAAATCCCAATCAATGTTCATGCCCAGGGGTGTTCTTGTTCTTAAGGTAAAAATCCAAAAAGACTCTCGTCTATCTAACTGTTTAATCCTGTCTCCTCCTCTTATGGGAACTTGTTCTATGCCCTAAAAGGTGAATGAGTTGCGGTTACCATATGGACAACTAGAAAAGTGTTTTGAAACGGGGTGATTTTGATCCCCGTTATTAATAAGCCGTAAATGCTCAAGAATTCTGACTTTTAAACACCTAGTTGTCCGTCCGACGTACTGTCGGCCACATCCACATTTAAGTAAGTAAATGACATAGGAGGAGTTACAATTTATAAATGATTTAATAGTATAGCTTTTCCTTTTATTAAAAGAACAAAAAGTTTTATTTTTATTCATTTTAGAACAAGCTTTGCAATGGGAACATGGATATGTTCCATGGGGTAACGATGATTTATCCACTTTTGTAGATTCAAAGAAACTCGGTGATAGAAAATTTGACAAAGTTTTGGCGTGTTTGAAAACAACATTGGGACCTGATGCTATATAGGGTTTTAAAATCGGATCCAGAGACAACACTTCCCAATGCTTTCTAAAAATATTCTGTGGCTAACTAAATGCTTTTTTTTGTGCAAGCTTTCGAGATACACTGATCTCTTCTTCCGGCGGTGTTACAATGAATAAAGCAAGCAAAGGGTTTACTTAAAAACAGTGTCTCAGTGTTTTAAGTAAACCCTTTGCTTGATTTATTCATTGTAACACCGCCGGAAGAAGAGATCTGTGTATCTCGAAAGCTCGCACAAATAGAAGCATTTCGTTAGCCACAGAACGGTATCGTCCATTTATTTTTCATTATTGAAGCTCTGCTAACACGGTACTGATAACTATATATATATATATATATAAATATATTATATATATATATATTTGGGACTGGTAATTAGCTTAGCTATCCACCCAGTTAGCGGGCTAGACAACCTGTTTAGATACTCTGCAAAGTGGAGTAGGCTTTTCTTTTGCTTATTTTGAATGTTTTTGCTGTGTTCAAGGAACAGGCACAATAAAACCTAATTTTAGTTTCACTTTAAAGGGTCTCCATTGCGTACCTCTGCACACGTCTCTTACAGGCATTATCAAACATATTATGCCAGAAACTATGAAGGCAGCAATTAATGATAAAGGTAAGATTGCGCAGTTAGTGGGTGGTACCGAAGCAATCAATACTAAATTTAATATAATCAGTTTTCAAATTACAAAAATAACAAGATAATATTTCTTTACACTTTTAAATGTCCCCACTCAAGTTGACCAAACCCTTTCAATTTAGTTATTCTGCAATCCATGTTTCGAAAAACACTGGTTGGTTACCCAATCATGTAGCTACAGTACTACCATAGTATAGTTCTTGTTGTTGGCAGGGAGGCAAAAAAATAATTTGGCAATTTAATAAATTATAATCCCAGGTTCTCCAAACATCTGCTTATTTTTTGTATTTTTATCTAGCTCAAGGGTTTCAAAAGACTTGGCTTGACAACCCAACTTTAGGAACATGTGAATGTGATATGCAAGTTACATGCTTATTCTTGTTTAGATATCTACAAACATGTAAGAATTCAGATGATATTTCTGCAGCTCATGCAGACTTCACAGCCATAGTGCTTTAGTTGGGGAAAGGACCAAGGCCTCCATTCAATGTACTGTACAGTGAAGCCACTTCACTGGGTTGGGGAAGATTTTAGTTCTCTTCATTTAATTGAGCTGATCTCTTATCCAACATGGGGAAGCAGCTTCATAGCATAATGAATAAGTGTCCAAGAATTGTAGTGATGGAGGGCTATAGCTTGGTGGATTATTGTAGTAGGGCCACTAGCAAGTCTTAAGTGAGGGAACATTTAATACATAAGCTAAAATGCTTGAATGCTGCTGATATAAATGTATATATTTCACAAAAAATGATTTGATAAAAAATTTTTTTTTAATTGTCTGTGGCAAAAGTCTAATGTTAATCTATTGTGTTGACTTGTGAAAATATTTCACGCATCTATAGCAGGAACAGCTGCATTCTGTTACTGGTTAGGTAAAATAATTAGAAAAGATTGTGGCCCATATTTACACCTTCTGTCACTCAAAGTCACCTTATACTGTAGGTGTCTTACAAGCACCAGGAAGTGTCTTATGGCAGAAGAATGCCTAGTTAACATGACCCTATATGGCTTAAACAAGATAATTTTTTCAACAAAGGCAAACTCGAGATGTTAACCTACTTCTGCCATTGTTCAATCCTTCTGCAGATAACTGTGATGCTGCTGGTGAGTTGTTTTCAAACTAATTAATTTATACATTACATGTGATATAACAGATGAACTTGACTTATCTTGTGTCAATAATACTTATGTAATATTAAAGCATAAAAAAACGGATCAAATTTTAGAGTGCAATAAGAACGCTGTGATTTTTTCCCATTTTAGACAATTTTACTGCCTTTGTTTTTAAATACTGCTACCTTTAACCCAGTATACATTTTGTTGCTGTTTGCATAAAGTGCAACAAATAGGGGAAGTAGAAACACTGCTGTCTTCTGAGGCACAAGGACAAATAATATGACCTTAGTAATTGGTGGGGAAGGCTTATGTGAAAGATAATCAAGGAAACATTTTTCAGAAACGTAAAACTATAGGTCACGCTAGAAATGTTGAGTTTAGATATGTGTTATGCCAGATTTTTGCAAATTTCTCCTAAATGTTTTGTTTTTGTGAAATTTTTACAAAAGTTCACATTTCATTAAAATACTGTACTCGAAAATGGCAGTATAAAGGCTCATGTTTCCTTAGGCCTTTTCATATGTGCTTGAAACATTTTTTAATTGAAAACAAATGCAAATTTCATCTGGTTCGCAAACTTTAGCAAAAATGTTGCACATCTCTCAGTGAGGGATGTAGGTAAAGAGAAAATATGTGAGAGTACTTCTCTGAAGATGAGATAGCTGCATGCAACAGCCACCCAGCATACATAAACATATCTAATTAATCGTATAAATACATGTTTATGACATATCACAAGGAAAAAATTGTTACTAACGGCCCAAAGCTACTAAAGAGGTGTAAGTGATATGTCTTCTTATAGCTGCAAATAAGGTTGTTTGTTTGTTAGCTTGGGGTTGAGGAGGAGTGCAGGATGATTCGGTGATATATATAAAAGAAGAAAATGAACAAATATAGTGCAGACTGTATTCACTGATAATGTGTCCTATAGTCTATAAGAATAGAACTCACAAAGAACGTTGTACAGTATCACATGTCAGAGATCCATCTCTCTCTGACTGGAGCCCTTTCAGTCGCAGATGCAAGGATATCCCTCAATAGGTGTGTATGGTGTATATGCAAAGAGAAAACCACAATAGTGCATACTTTTCGAACCAAGTGTATTAAAAGATCATCAAGAGTAATATAAACTCACATTTTCCATACAATAATCGGGCGGGGGATAGAACCGCTGGTGTATCTCGGTGGGGACTGTTGAAAGCAGCTTTCCAGTGTCTCGCTTGCTCCTCGCTTAGAACTTCCGCGTGCGTCACTGCCGTCGCGTCACTTCCGCTAACGCGTCACAGCTAAGGGCGGAAATTCAATCTGGTGCCAGCTCTAATCTTGCCAGTCCCTCTGATCGTAGGTTCTCTGCTCCAACTCTATGCGTTTCGCTAATTGCTTCGTTAGGAGTTTCACTTAAAATGCACAGATAGGGATTCTGGAAATACAAACACACTGCAGAATATATGAGTTCTTCAGTATTAGGTGATACCTTTTTTATTTGGGCTAACAATTTATGTAATGAGACAAGCAATACCGTGTACACACATACACACACACACACACACACACACATATATGTATATGTGTATATATATATATATGTATTTATGTCTATGTAGGTATGTATATATATATATATATATATATATATGTATATATATACATATATTGTGTGTGTATGAATATATATAAATATATATATAATATATATATATATATATATAAATATATATATAATACTGTATATACAAAAATGTTACCAGACGTGAATCCGGAGAACAGAAACAGCACACAGCCAGGTAAATGGAAAAACTGTATTCATCTCAGCAATACATGGCACTGCATCCAACGTTTTGGTCAGCTCAACGTGACCTTCCTCAGGGATGTGCAGTGAATGAGTGCCAGTGACCCACCATATATACCCTTGCCAATCATACAATTCATGCAACTAACCCGTGTAGTAACCAGCAAAGCCTGCGAAAAACCGTATGTGTAAGCAGTCTGTGACACGCAAACGACCCGTGGAACGCACCGCCATTTTGGAAACGCTAGTCTGATTCCTGGTTACAGATCGTGAGCCAATGGTCTTCCCTGCTCATAATGACGCTGCATCAGCGACCAAGGCGCCAGCCAGAATGCATAATGCCGATGCTGAGCAAGCGTAACTGAGCCAGGGAGGTCATACTGCACCCGATTTCGAAATTCATACTGCACATGCGTGGATCTTCTGTGCTACTGGTGCTTGAGCTTGACATCGCCCCGTGTTGTCAAACGTTGCCAAGGCAGCGTGACCACGGGTCAGCTATGTGCAATCACACCAATAGTACCAGGATTCACGATCTGAACCTGGAATACTGATACATGCAGGGTGCTGGAATGGGCCATGGTCCTGAGCTAGTGAACTGAAGAGTATGTAGATAAATACTTTTGACAACAAGAAACCCCATATTAGAGGTACCACAGTATACAACCAGGAACCCTAATATAAAAAATATGAAATATATCAAAATGGGGACATTCACCCACCGGACCCATGAACCCAATCACTTCCACCCAGACTGCTAAACATACACCTAAAATAATAAAAAAACACCCAAGACACAAAATGTGAAGGAAGTGGTAAGTGCTTGACAATGAAGGAAGCCATGAAATGAAGATAGCATGCATGTTAGACTATAAACAAAACATCAAATCATAGGAAACAGCCCAACTTCAGATCTTCGTTGAGACCATGTGGAGCTACAGTCCTTAGTTCAAAAATGAGTCAAAAATGAGCCTGGCCTCATTCTGTAACAGGAGTTTGTTTCCGCCCGTGTGGGCATTGGGACTTGAAGAATGGGCATGCAGCGAAACGTCGCCAATGAGTGTCTCATCTCTGAAGTGATTCGCAACAGGCAAGCATTTGAATTCCTGGTCATCAGTATTAGCCAGTAGTGCTTTTCTAATTGTAGAACGGTGGATGGCTATACGTTCTTTCAACATCCTTACCGTTTTGCCTATGTAATAAAGGCCGCAAGGGCATTTAATCAAATAAACTACAAATTAAGACTCGCAGTTAAAAAACTGTCTGATTTTAATGTGTGCTCCACTGTGCGGATGGCAATATGATGACCCGACCGGCATAAACTGGCAGTTGATAAAACCCCGGCATTTGTATGAATCGTGTTTTTGTTTCAGCCATGTTTTGGATGATGAATACTTGTCAACCGGGTCAGCTTGCGTGAGCAGGTCACCAATGCTTGGGCCACGTCTAAAGCAAAAGAGTGGAGGCTCAAATATCGGCCCTATTTTATCCTCATTCGCCAGAACTCGCCAGTTGTTGTGTACACTTTCTTGGATCACCCTTGATGCCGTACTGTATGTACTAACCACATTGAACCTGTTGGCTTTTATATCCTTAGGGCGAGTACTGAGCAGTGTATTCCGTTTAAGTTGCTGGACACGTTCTAACGCCAACCTCACGTCCTTTGTCAATATCCCCTGTCAAGGAACCGTTTTGCCATGGTTACCAGTGCATCATCAACTTCTTGGGGATCCCTAGTGATCTGTTTTACTCTTAACAGTTGAGAATAGAGTAAGACCTTCTTCAGTGGTGCCGGATGGTGACTGGAAGCGTGAAGGAGCGTGTTCTTGTCCGTAGGTTTGTGGTACAACCTGGTCACTAGAGCGCCATGCGACTTGTAGACCATAGTGTCCAGAAAAGAGATCTCCATATTGTTGTGGCACAGAGTGAAACGAATGGTAGAAGGAATATTGTTCAAGTACTCCACCCACTCCAATAGTTCTGTAGTACTGGTGCTCCAAATCATGAAAATATCATCAATATAGTGAAGGTATTTTCTGATATGGTGTGCATATGGGGCATCGTTCAGAATGTGTGTCTGCTCGTACACGTCCATATAAATGTTGGCATACGAGGGTGCCATATTAGAGCCCATGGCGGTACCGCTGAGTTGTAAGTAATGGTTTTTCTCAAACTTAAAGAAATTCCTGTTGAGGATAATTTCCATTAGTAGCAGTAAAAACTCTGTTGGCGGGCCTGTTGATGTCTCCATCTGTTGAAACTTACTTCGGACTGCATCCAAGCCCTCCTTATGAGGAATATTGGTATACAGGCTTGCCACATCGAGTGTGACCAAAACACAGTCCATGGGATCAAAGGCCAGATTGCTGATTTGTGCCATAAAGTCCGTGGTTTCCTTGACATAGGAGGCCATTTGAGAAACTAAAGGCTGTAGGTGAAAGTCCACAAATTGTGATAACGGATGGCATAACGAGGACCGTGCTGATATAATAGGTCTCCCTGGTGGCTGCGTTGCCGACTTGTGTATCTTTGGAATGGTATACAGGACAGGCATTCTGGGATGGTGCTGTGTGAGGAACTTGCTCGTGCCTTCCAGTTGTATAATGGCATTGATCTCTGCCTTGTATTGATAAGTAAGATCTGTGGAAAGGTGTTTGTAGTGCCTCCCATCCGCCAATTGCTGCTCAATTTCCTTTTTGTAATACAGATAATTCAACAGCACAATGCCTCCTCCTTTGTCCGCGGCTCTGACAATGATATCCTTGTTCTGTCGTAGAGCTTTCAATGCTTGCCGTTCATCATTATTGAGATTCTGGAAACTGGTCTTGTGATGCCGAATAGTACTTCGAGTCTCCTTTCCCAGAAGATTCATGAACGTTGTGATGTTGCAGTTTGCAACTTGCGGGTCAAATACACTTCTAGCTTTTAAAGTAGTGGCAGTAGTATTGGTGATGGGTGGTGTACCAGATTTGGTAAAGAAGTCCTTCAGCTTGAGGTGCCGGTGCAACATGTACATATCAACTTCTCATTTAAACGCATCTTGTGCATAGGTGGGCACGAATGACAGGCCCTTCTGTAGGACACTGGTTTCCGCCATGGTAAGGACATGGTCTGAGAGGTTGAAAATTACCGTCTCTTCGGTGGCTCCTTCGACCCTTTTCCCCTGACATGGGTACGTTCTGGGTAGCGCCGACCTACGGCCTCCTCTCCTGACCGGTCTCCGACATCTGCGTGTCCTGGCGGTGGTTTGGCTCGTCCGTCCTTGCCGTGACCTAAAAAAGGTTCCAATGCTGCGCTGTCAGTTGCATCCGACTGGTCTGTGTCACTCATGTTGTACCCTGTTTTCTTATATGCACCTCGCTGTCTGCGTGTTTGACCCCGCTTCTGGCCACCACCACCCATGGTTGGTTCACCTAAACCCAACAGTATACCTTTCTTTCTTTATAGTCAGCCTGCACAATCCGTAGCTTCTCCCTTTTATATTTAATCAGATTATTGCGATACGCGTCAATTGAGGTCTGCAGTTTGTCTGTCCAGTTAGTCGATGTGTCTGACTCTAATGTTTCACCGTGTTTGGTATAAATCTCATCAATTTCTTTTTAATTTTCACAATCTCTTTGCTGGATTGGTCAATGACCAGAATTACTAAATCCAACGAACATTTGTTTAAAATGGCTATCCACCGTTTACAGAATTCAGGATCTGTTCTGCCAATGGTGGGTTGGATTTTGACTCTAAAACCACGGGGCAACATCCTCTCCTTGTGATAGTTAGACAACGTCACCCCATGCAGATAATAGTCAACCTCTTTTTTCTTTAGTTTCGTCAAATCATTGTACACATCTACAGCCTTATTGGGCCCCAGTACAGATTCAAAGGATTCCGTATAGTGGATCTTAGAGATTTCTGCTTCGCTAAAACTAGCAGAGTCAGTAATAGAAGAGAAAATTCCAAAGGTGTCTGCAAATTCTTCTATGGCTGTAGGGTATATGACAATCACCAACACACAATAAAATCAGCAAAAAATTTATATAGCCACATATATTGTTGTAAACATCACTCAAACCATTGGCTTTGGTAGAGGGTGTATCCAAGAGAAGACGGCAGGTGCACAACTCATATAGAATGCATAGAAACAAAAGGGCAGAAGGCACACTGTAAACTTAAAAAAATAACGATGCTTGTCCCATATGCACATAAAGACAAAAATGTTACCAGACGTGAATCCGGAGAACAGAAACAGCACACAGCCAAGTAAATGGAAAAACTGTATTCATCTCAGCAATACATGGCACTGCATCCAACGTTTCGGTCAGCTCAACGTGACCTTCCTCAGGGATGTGCAGTGAATGAGTGCCAGTGACCCACCATATATACCCTTGCCAATCATACAATTCATGCAATGCACCCGTGTAGGAACCAGCAAAGCCCGCGAAAAAGTGCACGTTTAAGCAGTCTGTGACACGCAAACGACCCGTGGAATGCACCACCATTTTGGAAACGCTAGTCTGATTCCTAGTACAGATCCTGAGCCAATGGTCATCCCTGCTCATAATAACGCTGCATCAGCGACCGAGGCGCCAGCCAGAATGCATAATGCCGATGCAGCGCATGCGTAACTGAGCCAGGGAGGTCATACTGCACCCGCTCTCGAAATTTAGACTGCGCATGTGTGGATCTTCCGTGCTACTGGTGCTTGAGCTTGACATTGCCCTATGTTGTGAAACTATAACGGATCGGGGGACTCGCTCTTCCCAGCATGTCCCCGTCACTTTGGGTCCTCCGCCAGCTAACCCTTCCATTCCCTTGCGTCCCCAATTTCTGCCTCATTCCCTCGCAGCGCGGTCAGCACGCTCCAGCTCGTGGTCTGCGCGCACGCGCAGTCCCCATCACAGCGTGCGCGTTCCCGGTCGCGGCTCTCCTATCGGGGGGCTCGCACCCCTCGGCGTACTTCCGTCATCCCAACCATTTCCCTACCTCCTTTCTAACTGACTCCCCAGCTGAGCACCTCCTCCGCGATGCTTCCCCCACGCTTTGGTGCTCGCGCGTAACAGTGTTACTGAGGGCGCGCACACCCGCTCTAGTTACCAACCCTCCCCAGGCACTTGTTCCACCCTCCGGAGGTTGCAGGCTATTACCCTAGATTACCACCCTGTCTCCTCCCCTGCTCTCACACACCTATCCCTGCAAGCTCCCAGACAAACCCCTGCTCCTCCCCTTCCTGCTATTGGTCCTCCTTCCTTTATAACCCCACTCTGTCCTCTCATTCCTTGCTCTGCATAGCTTTCCTGTAGCTCCTGTGTGTGCAGTGTCTATGCCCAGCTCCCTTGTCTGTTTCAGCTCTGGTTCCTGTCCCTGCCCCTGTTTGGATTCCCTTGGTTTGAACTTGAACTCTGCTTTGGACTTGACTACACTGCTTTCTCCTGCCCTTGGACCCTGGCTTTCGGACATCACTATGCTGCTCTCTCCAACCCCTGGACTCTGGCTCTTGGACATTACCTTCCAACTTCTGGCGCCCTGGACTCAGCAAGTATAATGTTAACCCTTACTCACCAGGCCTGGCAACGCAACTACCACACTCCGGGCACGCCCTCACTGCTGTGGGTATGTGTTATACCCTTACCCACCTCCGTACTGGGGACTGGCCAGGTCTGCGGGCATCAAGGCATTACACAAACGTTGCCAAGGCGGGTCAGCCATGTGCAATCACACCAATAGTACCAGGAGTTACGATCTGAGGTTGGAATACTGATACATGCAGGGTGCTGGAATGGGCCATGGTCCTGGGCTAGTGAACTGAATAGTATGTACATATAAATATATATATATATATATCCAGCAAACCCACCCACAGACCTTAATGGGTCTCCTCAGTGTGAGGTTGGTTATGCCAGCTATGAAACCATGTTGAATGGTTTTGAAGCAAAAAGTGGCACTGTGTGCTCGTTTGCATGTTATTTTCCAGAATCCCTTGCTGCAGTGGAAGTGCAGTGGAAGTGCTGTGTGCTGGGTGATAATGGTGAAAGGCGGGGTTGCAGACCTGTCTAAGACATGCAAATGAGCATACAGTAATATATCCATTTATTATATAAGTGGCACTGCGTGCTCATTTGCATGTAATTTCCCAGAATCCCTTGCTGCAATGGAAGTGCTGTGTGCTGTGTGCTGGGTGATAATGGTGAAAGGCGGGGTTGCAGACCTGCCTAAGACATGCAGATGAGCATACAGTTGTATATATATATACACACACACGACAATGTGTTTGACCAGCGTGCGCGACCATGAGCACTCTGCGCTCAGCTGCTTGTCAAGACAAATATTTTTGAATTTGTCGCACTTGCCCTGCCACGTGCGCGGTCAGCTAATGAGGCCGAACCGTTCACGTGACGTCACAGGCACCCACCGCGCGTGCAATTACGCAGGACACAAATACTAATGTGAAGCACTATGTACATTAATGGAGCTATATATATATATAAAGACATGCATACATATACTGTATACAAATCTCCCTTGCTCTCATATACTCAGTGATATGATCCCGGTATAAAGGTGTAATTCCCTGCTCTCCCGTGACAAGGGAGACACGTTCTTTTTGCAGCACTCTTTCTGCATTCTCTATTGCTTCCTGCACTTCTAACTTTTCCCAGGCCAATTGTTTCTTCACGTTTCCTGCTGCGTGAAGCTTCTCATTTCTTTCATTGACCTAGTAAGTCAAATCTAAATTTTCTGGTTTTCTGGTTTCAGACTTGTATTTTCTCTTTTTACCGTCTCTAATTGAATCAGAATCTTTTTATCTGCATACTTCAATTTACTGACCTCTGAGTTTAGAGCGTGGACCTCATGGTGTGAAGGGGGAGAGAGAGGGGTGAATGGGAAGAAAGAGAGGGGGAGCGGAGACAGAGGGGGAGTAGGAAAATTAAATCCCAGGCAACGCCGGGTATATCAGCTAGTAAATATATATATATGTGTATATATTGTGGCAGGACGGCCTCGCGGCGGGGTCAGTAAGATGCTAGACACGATGGAAAACGTTAAACTATAGTGGTTTATTAGCCACAACCAAAATAAAGTACGGGTGCACTGTCCCTTTAAGAAACTACTTTCTAGAAATTAAAGCCTATTCCCGTTAGGGAAACTAACTCACTTCTTGAGCCCTTACTAACAGGGCAGCCAGCTAATCTGGTTATGCCCAAAACATATGCTACACAAAGGATAACCAATAAGTATAATAATAAAGTCTTATCTGTGTTGCAGCTCAAGTAGCAAACAGGAACACCAGTTCTGGGGAGCAGGCTGTGTCCAGCTCGCAGCAATCTGTATCTTTATCCTGGGTTGGGGTCCCAGCTGGTCCCAGTAGCAAAGCTCCTCGCAGGACTGGGGGACCAGAGCAACAGCTAGGGCTTCCTAGCCGGGAGGAGTCTCTCCAGCTTCCTGGGAGAAAAACAAGCTCACCTTGTGTGAGCAACTTCCTGCTTTTAAAAGCACTTGTTTCACTGATGAGTTCAACCCCTGTTTAATCAGTCTTCAGCTGTGCTTTCTCTCTCTGAGGAGATTAACGCTCTGTGTACTTGCTGCAGCGTCTCTCCATTCACTGTTCCAGCCTACTGAGTTAGTGACTCTGTCACAATATATATATATACAGTGGTTGACAAATCACCAAAAAATCTACTCGCCAAACAAAAAAATCTACTCGCCACCTAGTACCACACGTGTGCTGCTTGGGCCAATAGGAGCTCGCCACGATGTTAAATCCACTCTCCACTCGCCCGGGGCGTGCAAATGTATAGGTTTGTCGAACACTGTATATATATATATATATACTGTATTCCTACCTCGTGATATCCTGATGCACTCATTCTTTATTTCAATATAAATATTAAAACCTACTTAAAGCACTTTATAATACTTAACATTATGCAATATATTCAGCAGTAGCATTTTGCAATAGATTTATGAGACATCTATAGGTATAGTCTAACTCTGAGACAATTTATATTCAAGTACATTGTGAATTTTTAGGTGTTTTAGGGAATTGTCATTTTATGTGTATACCATTTTTATTTCTATCATATTTCTATTTTCTATTATTTATATGGTGTGTTTAATAAATTTGATGTAAGATTGTGGATCAGGATTGGTGATTATATTGTGAGCGTTCTGGGATTTCTGATTCTTTAGAGTCCATTTCTGTAGTTTGTATGTGCTGAACAGACTACTTCAGGAAGGCATCTTCCAGTAAATGAGCTGTAAGGTCTTCCATCACTAGAAGGTGTCTCATGGGCTACCACTGCATACAGTACATAAATATAGGCCAGGATTGTAATTGCTATTATATGTTTTCTAGTTTAGTCTCTTTACTTTGTACTGATGCTTTGAAATTATAAATGATAAAACATGCAACATCTTTCTTGGTCATAAATCGTTAAACATTTCCCACCAGAGAAATGTCATAATACTGGAATATATTGAATGCAAATGCAGACTCACAAAAGGACATTTTTATACTGTATGTGAATAATCAATATGTATTTACTGTATGCATATAAGGATAATTACAATATATGATTATGGGATGCAAATTAAATTATACAATATAAACTCAAAATCATTGTACTTTTTTTACAGTTTCCAGAGTTATCAGCAGCAATAATACAAGAACTGAATCAGTGGAGAACTTGTTTCAACTATGACATCGCCTCAAAAGAAAAAAGGTAACTTGCAGATTTAGTTTGCTGTACTTCACTACAAGTGATGCTATAGGGAAATTAAAGTGCCTTACAAAATTTGATGTCTCAGATCAGAAGAAGTTGAGGAATGAAAATTGTTGACAAGACAATAAAATCATCATAATGAAAACGATACTGTATTATTTAAGGGCATTTGCAGAAGTACAGTATTTTAACTTAGTGGTAATGATACTGCTTCTGAAAGAACTCATTGCTCTTAAGACCAAAGTAAACTAATCACAGTGACATACTGTAGTTACATACAGTGGCGGCCGCCTTTATCCTCCTGCGGCCGCCGCGGGATTTTTAAAAACGCGGCAGCGAGCGGCTTTTTTTTGTCAGGTTTCCCACGCCGCGGGCGCTTTCAATGATAAGCGCCATTAGCGCTTATCTGATGATGCGGCCGCCGCGCCAGAAACACAGAGAAAAACAGAGAAAATCCCAGCATTTATCCGGGTAAGTAGAAGAATAAAGGCGGCCGCAACAGTAGTAGATGACGTTGAAAAAAAGACATACTGTAGGTCCATCAAGTTCAACCTATGATTAATTTAGACGCCAGATACTTATCCTATATTTGTATTTTACAGTATATTGATCAAGACTAAGGCAAACTAGGAGATCAGGACTTTTAACATATTAATATTTTCCTGAGATCATTCCCAAGGCAAAACAATATGGTGGAATAAAATGAGGTTTAATCGGGTAAACCAGCGTACACACAATGAAATACAAAATACAGACAGAATAAATTTACTGGGGATCTGGGGATGAAAACTAGCCTCAACAAGGTGCAGGGCGCCTGTTCAGCAAAGACTTACCCTGTCTGCTCCACATCACTGGAATAAACCTTGAACAAGTAGCATAATTCCTCAGAACTTGTCTTCAGCTAGGGTAAGCTTCCCTGGCACTTCAATGCATTGATATTGCGAGCAAAACACCTGGGGAAACCTGCCGGCGTGTCACTGGACAAAGTTCCAAAGTTACCTGTAAGTGTGGAAGACTGAGAGAGAGAGATAGCTCTGATTGCGCAGTCCCTTACTGTCACGGAAGTGCTGCCCGCAGACCAGACCTGTCCCTGTACTGAGGTGGGACGTATAGTAACACGCACCCGCAGCAGAGGGAGCGTGTCCGGAGTGTGGTAAAGGTGATGTCAGGCCATTGTGTTATAGCTGTAGTAACAGATACTTGCCGGATCCGGAATAGAGGAACCGTGGTAGATGCTGTGGCCGATGGTCGGGGCGAGAGAGGTCCGGAAGGTCAAGGTCCAAGCCGAGATCGAGGGATGAGAGAGAGTCAACGTAGTGAGGAGCAAGTCAGGGTTCAGAGCCAGAGGAGGAGTAGTAAGCCAAGCCGGGTCAAAACCTGAGAAACACAAAGCAAGCACAAGGAGATCCACACTAGGTTAGCAAAGGTTATGCAGAGCAATGATTCCAGGGAAGAACTGGGGTAATAAAGGTGGCAAAGTCAATCACAGAGGTAGCTGGACCAGAGGTGTGCCGTGGAGCGCGAGTTAATAGGTGCGCGCTGTAATCCTGACCCAGAATCAGCTGTGAAGTGGGGGGGGGGGGCATTGGTACGGCTGGAGCGAGTGCCGGGGGTGTGGGGCTAGTGGAAAGCTGCTAGTGGAGTGAATAAATTATAGCTGGGAACGTGCGCAATGCAAGGCCGTCCCGGCAAATATGGCAGCCGCGTGTGTCAGTGTCGGCTGACACGGAACATGCCTGCGGCTGTGATACCACTGGGAGGGGGAAGGAGTGGAAGAGATGGTCCCTGGAACATGTAAGGAGGGGTTGTGAGAGCCCTGCTTCCTTACAGTACCCCTCCCCCCCTTGAGGATCAGCCCCAGGACAATCCTTCCAAGGCTTCAGCGGGAACTTCTTGCGAATGCGATCTAGGAGAATCGGAAGGTGGATGTGTCCATAGGGAAGTCAGGTGCGCTCCTCAGGACCGTAGCCCTTCCAATGTACGAGAAACTGGACTTTCCCCCCGGAGAGGCGGGGGTCAACTATGGATTGGATTTCGTACTCTTCGTGTCCTTGGACCAATACGGGATTGGGTCTACGGATCTTATCTGGAAAGAGAGTACTTCGCACAAATGGTTTCAACAAGGAGGTATGGAAAACATTAGGTATCCTTATAGCTGGAGGAAGCTGGAGACGGAAAGCCACAGGGTTAATTTGTGCCAGTATGGTGAAGGGACCCAGGAATTTAGGAGCCAATTTGGGAGTAGGAGTTTTCAGTCGGATGTTTGTAGCTGAGAGCCAGACTCTAACCCCGGGTTTATATCTGGGGGATGTTTGGCGACGTCGATCTGCCTGGAACTTAAACTTCTCTGCAAACTTCTGGAGAGCCAACTGGATCTTGGTCCAGGAGTCTTGAAGTACAGTGACCTGTTCGTCTGCAGCCGGTACACCTGAGGAAGGAATGGAAATGGGAAGATGGCTGGGATGAAATCCGTAATTTACAAAGAATGGGGATTCTTGAGTAGTCTCGTTCTTCGAGGAATTGATGGCGAATTCTGCCCAAGGTAGCAATTCAGACCAGTTGTCCTGGGTCTCGGACACAAAACAGAGCAGGTACTGCTCCAAGGTCTGGTTGACTATCTCAGTCTGGCCATTCGTCTGTGGGTGGTAGCCCGAAGAAAAACACATAGAGATGCCAAGACTCTTGGTAAACGCTCGCCAGAACCTGGACATGAACTGGGAGACCCTGTCGGATACAATAGAACTGGGAATACCGTGAATACAAAAAATGTATTTTGAGAAAATATCAGGCTTGGCTGGTGAGGAAGGCAGACCCTTGAGGGGGACGAAGTGTACCTGCTTAGAGAACCGATCAACTACCACCAAAATGATATTCATACCCTTAGATCTGGGCAGTTCAGTGATAAAGTCCATCGAGATGTGGGACCAGGGACGCTCTGGGACAGGTAAAGGCATCAGCAGACCTGAGGGTTTTTGTCGAAAGGCTTTGCTTTGTGCACAGATAGGACAAGCGCTGGTAAAATTCTGAATGGTTTTAGCCATATTAGGCCACCAAAAGGTGCGTTGGATAAGGTCGAGGTTCCTCTTGAAGCCAGGATGTCCTGCAGAACGGGAGGAATGGCCCCACTCCAAGATCTTGGGGTGAAAAGTGGAAGCAGCATAGAGCCTTCCCTCCGGTACCTCTAGACCACTCGGAATGTGCCTTTGAGCCCTGATGATCTTGTCCAGAATGTCGAACGAGGAAGCTGAGATGATGAGTCTCCTGGGTAAAATGATCTCGGGAACTTCTTCGGACCTCTCTTCCGGAGAAAACTGTCTGGATAAAGCATCAGCCTTCACATTCTTAGTGCCAGGAATATAAGAAAGGGTGTAGTTGAACCTAGAAAAGAATAGTGCCCAGCGAGCTTGGTGGGACCCCAGACGAAGTGCAGACTCTATATATAAAAGATTTTTGTGGTCGGTAAGGATAGAAATTGACTCTCTAGACCCTTCCAGCAGGTGCCTCCACTCCGGAAGAGCCATCTTGATAGACAGTAACTCTCTGTTGCCCACGTCATAATTGTTTTTGGCTGAAGAAATTTTTTTTGAGAAAAAACCACAGGGGTGTAACTTGTCTTGAGGAGAAGATCTCTGCAACAATACAGCCCCTACTCCACAATCAGAGGCATCAACCTCTAAGACGAAGGTTAAGCTGGTGTCCGGGTGACGAAGAATGGGAGCCAAGACAAATGCTCTCTTTAAGCTTTCAAAGGCAGAGACTGCCTCAGGAGACCAGACAGAGGGATCGAGCCCTTTTTTAGTGAGAGCTATGATAAGAGCAATAATAGTCGAAAAACCTTGAATTAATATCCCATAGTAGTTGGAAAAGCCTAGGAAGCGTTGAATGGCTTTGAGAGAATTAGGTTGTGGCCAATCGAGGATGGCTTTAAGTTTCTCTGGGTCCATGGAGAATCCTTTATCCGAGATGATGTATCCTAAGAAGGATGTGGTGGTTTGGTGAAAGAGACATTTTTTCATTTTGGCGTATAAGTGATTGGTGCGGATGCGAGAGAGGACGAGCCTGGTGTGTTGGATGTGATTTTGAAGGTTCTTCGAAAAAATGAGAATATCATCCAGGTATACAAGCACGAATGAGTTAATGACATCTCGAAAGATTTTATTTATAAAATCTTGAAACACTGCTGGAGCGTTACAGAGTCTGAAGGGCATCACAAGATACTCGTAATGCCCGCTGCGCGTATTGAAAGCGGTCTTCCATTCATCACCCTCTCGAATACGGATAAGATTTTATGCCCCTCAAAAGTCCAGTTTCGTGAATAGCTTGGCTCCCTGAAGCCTGTCAAAAAGTTCAGAGATGAGGGGCAGAGGGTACCGATTCTTGACCGTGATCTGATTGAGGCCCCGGTAGTCAATGCAGGGCTAAGTGTATTGTCCTTCTTCTTGATAAAGAAGAACACAGCCCCGGCGGGAGAAGAAGAACTACATATAAATCCTTTTTCGAAATTCTCACGTATGTACTCGTCCATGGCTTCTGTCTCGGGAAGAGAAAGTGGATATGATTTATATTTAGGGAGTACAGTGCCTGGAATTAAGTCGTTGGGCAATCGTAAGACCTGTGGGGTGGCAGTACCTCCGCCCGTACTTTGCTGAAGATGTCCAAGAAGTCGGAGTAAGGCCTCGGTAGGTCAGTTCTCAAAGGAGGCGGTACCGTGATACCTGCGTGCAGTGTGGAAGAGGTATTGAGCAGCGTGTTTGACTCCTTAGACTTTGATCTCCAGTGTATAGGTGTGCGCGACCTCCAGTCTATGCAGGGGTTGTGCTGTTGTAGCCAAAGTAGTCCTAGAGTAACTGGGATTCCGGGAGAATGGATAATGTCCAAGGCAAGAGTCTCAGTGTGTCTATCGGAAAAAGACAAGTTGATGGGGATGGTTTAGAGGGAAATTAAGGCAGGATTCAAGGGTCGACCGTCAATCCCTTCTTGTCCGATGGGCAGTTTCTTCCTGGTGAGTGGAATATTGTTAATTTTTGTGAAATCCTGATCCACAAAGTTCCCTCCTGCCCCGGAGTCAATGAAGGCAGAAGTGGATGTACAGAAAATGGGACCAGAAAGTGTGATAGGAATCATAAATAAGCTTCTTCGGAAGCTCTTCTTTGGGAGGGGACGATGAGAGATAGTACCCAGAGAGAGCCCCTCTTTACTCACTGGGCATGGTCGTTTCCCGGACACAGGAGGCAGTTCTTAATTAGGTGATCCGAGGATCCGCAGTAGTAGCAATGCCCTCGGTTTCTGCGATGTTGCTGTGTCGGAAGATGAGTCTGTTGAGCCGCAAGTTGCATGGGGTCAGGGGGTTCCAATACTGGCAACAAGGATGGAAGTGGTCTGGGAGCTGAAAGAGGCCTGGGAAAAAGGGCAACAAAAGGTGCCAAGCGAGATCGAGGAATGAGAGAGAGTCAACGTAGTGGAAGCCAGGCCAGGGTTCAGAGCCAGCGGAGGAGTAGTAAGCCAAGACGAGTCAAAACCTGAGAAACACAAAGCAAGCACAAGGAGATCCACACTAGGTTAGCAAAGGCTATGCAGAGCAATTATTCCAGGGAAGAACTGGGGTAATAAAGGTGGGAGAGCCAATCACAGAGGTAGGTGGAGCTGAGGTGTGCCGTGGAGTGCGAGTTAATAGGTGCGCGCTGTAATCCTGACCCGACATCAGCTGTGAACCAGGGGGTCGTGGGTACGGCTGGAGCGGGTGCCGGGGGCGTGGCCAAGCTGCTAGTGGAGTGAATAAATTATAGCCAGGAACATGCGCAATGCAAGGCCGTCCCGGCAAATATGGCAGAAGCGTGTGTCAGCGTCGGCTGACACGTAACATGCTAGCGGCGGGGATACCGCTGGGAGAAGGAAGGAGTGGAAGAGACGGTCCCTGGAACAGGTAAGGAGGGGTTGTGAGAGCCCTGCTTCCTTACACTTGCATAGACTTCTGTATTCTGTGTCTAACATGGAACAGGGCCTAGTGGCCAGTCAGATCGTGGCAAATTTGCCGACCAGCCAATCAGCACGGGGGCTCGTCTAGCTGCTGATGTCAGAGGAAGGAGCGTGCCAAGCCGGCTTAAAAACCAGATGGGTGAAAATATGAATTGCCCAATGAGAAACACTCAAAGAGCTGACTCTACCCCCAGCCAACTCACTGCCACCCGCTGGGCAGGCTCCACAGTGTCCAAGATGGGAGAGCCCGGGTAGTGGCCACAGCCACTACCCCAGGAGTGCATTCAGCCCCGCATGCTTCATACCACTCCAGGTTCTGGTACAGGACAACCCTGGGTCTGCTGTATGTTGGCAGCCCAGACTGCACACATCGTGCAACCACAGATGCTGTATCCCAGGAAACATGCCTTCCTGTTGGGGACAACATCTTCACTTTGAGCCCAGGAACCGTACCTTCCTGGATGCAGAGACTCATTCACCTTTGAGGCACTAATAACCTAAGTGACACTGAACAGTGGGATTCCCTGCTTTGTATGGCATGTGTATGACACCGCTTGTTTTGAGAGCTTGCAATCCACAAGCGCATTTTGTGCTATGATTCCCAGCAGAAAATTATAGCCTAAATCCTAATGATTCCCCTGCTGCCACCAGAAAAAAAACCTGTCACGGGAGACCAGGACTTTTAACATAGTTATATTTTTCTGGGATCATTCACTAGGCATAATAAGATGGTGGAATAAAAGAAGGTTTATTTGGGTAAACCCGCGTACACACAATGAAATACAAAATACAAAATGAAATACAAAATACAGACAGAATACACTTACAGTGTACTCACTTACTCAATCTGGGGTTGAAAACTAGCCTCAACTAGGTGCATGGCGCCTGCTTCAGCAAAAGCTTACCATGTCTGCTCCATATCACTGGAATAAACCTGGAACAATAAACATTCCTCAGAACGTCCTCAGCTATGCTAGTCTTCCCTGGCACCTCAATACCTAGTGCTTTGCTATTGTGAGCAAAACACCTAGAAAAAATGGCCGGCGCATCACTAGACAAAGTTCCAAGGTTACCTGTAAGTCAGGAAGACTGAGAGAGCGAGAGCTCTGATTGCGCAGCCCCTTACATAGACTCCTGTGTTCTATGTCTAACATGGAACAGGGACTAGTGGCCAGTCCGAGCGTGGCAAATTTTCCCACCAGCCAATCAGCACGGGGGCTCGTCTGGCTGCTGATGTCAGAGGAAGGGGCGTGCCAAGGTGGCTTGAAAAACCAGGTGGGCGGGAAATATGAATTGGCCAATGAGAAACGCATCCAAGAGCAACATCTCCCCCAGCCAATTCAATGCCACCCACTGGGCAGGCTCCACAGTGTCTCAGAGAACAAACAGTCTCCCACGCGGGGAGCCTTGCTTCTGGACCTGTTTCTATCCCCTTCCTCTCCCAACCAAATGGGTTTCTCGCCTCTGGGCATCCATTCTCTTTTTAACTTCAATGTCTATGCAGACATCCTGGCACCAATGGGGATGCCTGGTCTGACTGCATAGACATTTAAACATTCAGTATAAAACACTATAAACCATACTTTAATAAAGTATAAACTTTGGGGAATCTTATATATGTGTGGGAAATGGGTCTGGGATACCTGGGCTCGAAACCAGAATTCTGGGGGACACTGGATAGTCCCGGTGTAATTCACCTTGATTACACGCAAATAATGCCTGCACGCCAGGGAGAATTAGGGGACTACCGGTAACTTTGTCCCCCAAACACCTGCAAACAAAAGGAATACATATCGACCCAAATATCCCACCTAAAACTCACACTCCCAAAATCTCATGTCTCTAGGAGACTGGGAACCCCAAAGCCCCTAAACAGTTCAGGTTTTTACTATACTTTGCATGGGATTTTCATAGCCCTCCCCGTCCTTATGTAGAGATAGTACAAATTACTTCAAATTATACACTATTTGCTGGTAACATAACAATACTACTGGCTACTCCAGACAGCAACACATAACACAGTTTAACTCTAGTGGCTCCCTAATATCCACCCTTGATCTCCTGCTCCCATAGTCCCTGTTTTGCAGCTATTTCCTAACAGGGATCCTAACAACACCTGGCATCCCTAGCATACATTCTTGCAGGGGACCGTAAAATGGGAAAAGAAATATAGGGAAAAACATCAAGGCGCACAAATAGACCCAAGAGCTGACACTTCAGCCCTTGACATGCGGTTTCTAGATGCAACTAGTCGGGCGTCACCATTTTTAATGCAGGCTGGCAACCCCCACCGTCACAATATCAGCCAATGATCTCTCATAAGGGAAAAAATTAATTCCTTCCTGACTCCAAATGTTGGCAATCAGATTCCTCCCTAGATCAACATCCTTCCCATGTTTACTTTTTTGGTACAGAGGCGACACACTTTATTCTAACTCGGCTAGTTCCGCGAATTTCAGATTATCCCGGTGATGTGTCATTTTCGCCTGGAGTGTATTGCGTTATTTTCCTGGCTGTGATTTAAGCATTTTATTCCCACTGGCTGCAATATTGCGAGCTGTTGTCTAGCCGTCCCCTGAAATTCATGAATTGTAATGCTGTATATATATATATATATATATATATACTGTATAACAACAAACCCTATAACCCCTAACATACACATACAGTACTGTATATGCACATCAATGATACTATGGGCCGGCGGGGGCGAGATGTGTTTGCAGCAGAGAGAGATCCGCTGCTCTCTCTGCGCAAACATCGGCACATTAAAAATTATTTAAAATAAATTTTTATTCATAGTGTACATGTGCAGGGGGTCTCCGGAGCTGAACCGCGTTGGTTTCAGGTCCGGGGACCCCCTGCTTCCCGAGATGCAGCCCCCTTTATGAGGTGCCGGTATCCCTCTGCATTTAAAGGTCCCAATCACGTGACCGCGGCATGTAAACCAAGCAGAGGGATACCGGCACCCCATAAAGGGGGCTGTATCTCGGGAAGCAGGGGGTCCCCGGACCTGAAACCACAGCGCTTCAGCTCCGGAGACCCTCTGCACATCTACAGTATGAATAAAACACATATATAAATAAACACTCGTTCCTTACCTTTGCGGCTATGTGCTATGGTAACGAAGCAGCATGAATGTATTTTAATAATATTGTACAGTGAGCAGGGGGTCTCTGAGCCAGAAATCAAAACTCAGGGGACCCAATGCTCCTGCAAAATATTATTAAAAATACAGAAATGCTGCTTCATTACCATAGCTGATAGCCACTAAGGCAATGAAGGGTTAAGGCAGAATAGCATGTTTATTGGGGATATTTGCCCCCAATAAACATTGCAATAAACAACATACAGTACACCCCCTGTGTATTTAAAATACATTATCAATAAATACATTAAATACATATTTTTAATGTGTGTGGTAAACCTCCCTGCCTTGACTAATCTGTGTAAAGCCCCCTCCCCCTATTGTGTCTGTTACACAGATTACAGTCAAGGCAGGAAAGTTTAAGCCCCCCTCCCCTTATTGTGTCGGTGAAGATTCCCTGCCTTAACTAATCTGTGTTAAGCCCCCTCCCCCTAATGTGTCTGTTAAATCTCCCTGCCTGTGTTTCTGTGAGTGCAGTGTATTTAAATGTGGGGAGGGGGATCCCGTGTAAATATAATGCAGCGCCTCACTGCCAATGGCCCACCCCATGAGGCCTAACCACACCCACACCAAATACCCACTACGCACCTGCCCATGCCCCCTCTGCTGCTGCAAAACAGAGACAAAAATTAAAACATACAAAGTAATGTCCCCTAACCCCTCAATCACCATAGCGGTTATTAACCGCTACAGTCATTAAGGGGTTAACCCACCCTCACCCACCACTTGGGACGCATACATACCCTCCCACACTAACTCCGAACCCTGTGAGGCCTAATCACCCTCACCCACTACCCACGAGGGAGGCCTACCCACATACCCCCCCACCCCCAGTACCCACAATAAAAACAATACACAGGCCCACAATAAACATCATTATATTTATTAAATACATTACCCACCCCCTGTGTCCCCCCATAAATACAAGATTTATCCTTTTACAAACAGGGTTCATAACACAGCCCCACGCGAGTCCCCGGTGGTCTCCTTGGGTCACCGTGGGCCACAATTGGGTCCCCACGGTAGGCCCGCAGATGTCTGGGAGCCCCGGGTCAGACCCACAAGTGTCTGCGGGGCCTCGGGTGGTTCCCACGGGGGTCTGGGGAACTCACGAGTGCTCACTACGGGTCCAATGTTTTCCTATCCATAGTGGATACTTCAAGGAGAGATGTATCCAAATCCCTCCTCTGTAAAAAACGTGTATACAGATCTTCTGCTTGAAGTAATCCCTCCTCTGTAAAAAACGTGTATACAGATCTTCTGCTTGAAGTAAAAAGTCATGTTCACTCGAGCAATTGCAACGTGCCCTAATGAATTGACTTTTAGGTATCCCTCTGAACATGGCGGGAGGGTGACAGCTGCTGGGCCTCAAGAAGGTATTGCGTGAATTTGGTTTTCGATGAAGAGTGGTCTGAATATTCAAAGTAGTGTCGATTATATAGACATAAATCTAAATAATTAATATGTTGTGCATTATATGAGTGAGTGAACTGAAGATTAAAATTATTTGTGTTAAGTGACAAAATAAATTTGTGTAAAGTCGTGACGTCACCCTCCCAAATCAATAACAAGTCATCAATATAACGCTTGTAAAACAAAATGTGCTCCCTGTATTTGTTCATTTCTCCAAACACGTGGAACAGCTCCCACCACCCTATAAAGAGGTTGGCGTATGAGGGGGCAAAACTAGTGCCCATAGCTGTTCCACGTGTTTGGAGATAATGAACCCCATTAAAGAGAAAAGTTTTTCATTTTTGTTTATAAATTGTCTTA